>AWUE01024718.1:0-10917 GCA_001974825.2 Corchorus olitorius
ACTATATTCCGACTAGTTTCACTATTCATAATCCGGCTCATTATTTCTTCTCTAATTCGTTCCCTTTCTAAGGTCATACTATATGTTATCTTCCTTTTACGTGACTGCATTCGGATGAAGTACCATTGAGCAACAAGACAAATAACATGAGCTACCATGTTTTGAACCATATTCCACCAACCTATAACATCTCCATTATCCATCTATATTCGACAAACAATATTAGAACAAAACAATAAACATGCAAATAACTCATTCGTCATTCATTGAAAATATCATAAGAAAAATTATGTTATTTTTCTTTTACCCTATAACATGAACTACCATTATAGTTATTTTCTTACCTGAATGTAGATTGGAGTTAAAAAGTTTCCAAAATCAAGTGTTGAGTAGTCTAACTAGAACTTTGCTCCAACCTCACCAAAGTGCACCACTAATAGAGAGATAAAGAGAGACAATTAGAAAGAGGAAAAAAAAAAGAGAAAGACATCAATAAACGTGAAAATAAGCAGAACATGAAGGAAACTTCAGACCTTGGAAGAAGCAATATTAGTATTTTACAACCTACAAAAGCTACAAAGTTAGAGATTTAAGAAAAAAGTTTAAGAAAAACCAACTTGGTTAACAAAAGAAAGCTTCCCCAATTAGGAAAAGGATCAATAATCAGATGTAACGGTAACAAGAAAGCTTCCCCACTTCTTGAAGAAATATGATCAAAATTGAAGATCTCTATTCAAAACTCAATTCAATTTTATACTCATTTACCATTCATTTGTTTATTCGATACTTCAATTCACCAAGTTAATCATTTATCTACTCCCAAGTTTTTACCATGTATCAGTACTCGTAAATCAGATTTTTCTGAGAACAAAGAAAAATACTTTCGATTAGAGAGCATTGGCCATACTAAGTTCAATTAAACTTGTCAATAAGACGCCCCTAACCTCAAAGATCAAGGACTTGAAATCCATGAATTTGCAAAAATTCTACCTCACTAAGCAGTTTAAGATACGAATTCTAGCAGGCATTACACAACCGGGATTTGTTTATCTGCCGTAGCAATATATATCATAACTCCACAAGTAATACCAAGAACATAATTATAAGGTTAAATTTAAAGTGAGATCAAAAATAATTCCACAACTTTTGTCTATAAATTCAGATCAAAATCCATTCCAGAACTACAAATGTGCAACAAGAGAACAGGGCAAAACAAGATGCTTAATTCTAATCAGAAAATTGTTTAACAAAGAACGAAAACTTCCAGCATAACAGCAGCAGCTGATGAATAGATACGCCGCATAGAAATCGCAGCCTTCTTCCACGTCTACCACCCTTTTTATTGTCTTTCAATTTTAAAAGCAGATGCAACGGTAACAATTTATTGGTTAAACCCAAACCCCTGACTTAACCTCTTTTTGGTTAGATTAAAAAGATTTCTTGATAAATAATTTGCTTCAAAATGCTAAAGCTGGAGGGAAAAAAAAAAGAATGTCAAAATATCAACAGACTACATTTCATTCACCCAAAAATAATAAACTGAGTACTCTCTTGTACAGACCATTCTTGGCAGGAAATATTCTTTCAAAAAATAAAGAAAAAAAATAATAAAAAAAACGAACAAAAGAAGCATTGCTAACCAGATTTTTTCACCATTCAAATCTAAAAGGATGGCAATTGGTGACATGGTGATTACTTTCATGTGGGTTTAAGGTTCAGGCACGTTTGATCTATTAATTTTTATGACTAATCCAAATGAAGAATTAAAAAACAAAAGGGAAAAAATCAATGGCAGAGAAGGAAGAAGAAGTTAAATCATACCTAAATTGAGAAATTAATGTAATGGGCAATCTTGAAAGGATTTTCGATTTGATTTTTTGAGGAAGAAAGGGAATTTCAACTCCTTCTCCTAGCTATTGTTGCTCATCACTTTGGGGAGAAAATTTGTTCAGACAAAGCAGCAGTGAAACGTTGATGATAATGAAGTAGAGATAGGGTTTTATTGATTAAGGTTATTTTAGGATTTACATTAAAGATATAAGGGTAATTTTGACAACAAATATTCAGCCAAAACTCCACCCCTCCAAAATACCCCGATTTGGAGGGGTGCAATATAAGGGGTTTGGAGGAGTTTTAATGGCTCCTCCAAACTCCTTCAAATAGCCCACTCCTCCAACCAAACAAGGACCCACCCCTCCAAAACCCTCCACACCCCTTCAAAACCTTCAAACCAAACGAAGGCTAAATCCATTGATCCTCCCTGATTCATATTCAGTAGCAAAACCATTTCCAAAGCTCCCTGAAACCCATTTTGCATTAAAAATTTCACACAAGAAACAAATCTCTGTTCAACAGCAGCAAGCTGTATAGACATTAACTTCTGAACCCAATTCAAAATCAATCCACCAAACCCACTTTCACGGGCACTTAAAGACACAAAAATCAATCCCCACAAGAATCTCAATAGCCTATAATCCTCCTCATTCAACTTTAGACTTACCAAACCTTGCAGCCGAACCATAAAGAAATTAAACAGAAACAGAAAAAATTGGGAAAGCCAGTTAGCAACTTAGCACACCCAACTTGACTCATCTTCTTCTCCAGCCACGCCTTTTGGTGCCCATGTTCTCAGCGCTTGGTTCACGGTTTTTGGATCGCGTAGCTCCTGAGTCTTGGCCTCTGACTCTTGAGTCTTGGCTAAGTGACAACTCGTGAGCAATCGATTCTCTCAAGTTAGCCTTTGAACCCTCTGAACTCTCAGAATCTGCAATTGCTTTCCAAACTCGAAACAACTTCAATTCCCAAGTCTGAAGATTAATCCCTTAAATCGGATCTAGGTTATTGGACTAGGACTGGGGAAGAGCGGAACTTGCAGAGCGATGGCGATTTAGCGATAGCGATTTGGGTTGTTAAAGGGATTGAGAGATGAAAAGTCGAGATTAACAAAGAAGGTGGGAAAAATTAAGCTTTGAGGAATTCAGATATGGAAGAGGAAGAAGAAAGGCTAGAAGAAATATGTCATGGAAGAAAAAGAATGAAAAAAGAATTTTAATCTTATTTTTTAATTTGCTTTTTCTCAATTGTTTATCAAACGGCTGAGGAAATTCGTCTTCCACGTGTCAATATCTGAAGACTTCACGCGCCTTTAAAAATCGTGTTATGCACGTACCGTCAACTTAAACGTTTTGTCCCTATTTGACCCAAATCGAAAAGATTGGATACTTATTTGACCTTATTAAAAGATTAGACCCTTAAATGACATTTTCCTTAAAGGTCAGACCCTTATTTGAACTTTTGGCCAACAAAATAATAACAGAAGAACTTAATTAAAAGTTTTTTTTTTGGGCCAGGAAGAAACTTAAAAGTAATTAAAACACAAAAAAAGAAGAAAAAAAAAAGAAAAATAGCCGGTTGCAAATGTCAAACAGAAAGTCAAATGGAAACGACATCGTAGACGCTTCAATCGTCCTTTTGATTTTTTTCATTCTTTTTGCAGTTTCAAATTTCAAGTTAGATATAGTAATAGAACTTAAAAAAGAAGTGTTTTATTTCATTATTATTATTATCACAGAAATTGCAGGGGTTTTTACAAATCTCTGCGTCTCACGCCGCTGGAACTATTTTTACGATAATTTTTCTCCGTTCAGGTAACGGCATACTCCATTTTCCGGGTGGATTTTCTCGTTCTTTTGTTTTTTAAAAGAACAGAAATTTCGATGATGCTCCTGATAATTGTTTCTAGGGTTTAGCTTTTGTAACTTGAGTTAGACAAAAAGAAAAACTACTATTATCTGAATTCGAATTCTCGACTCTATTTCTGATAGTTTGAAATTCTATAATAAATTAGTAAGTATATAATAATAAGATTAATGCTCAACCTTTTATTTCACACCAAATTTCTGTTAATTTTGCCTTTTTTTTAATGACGTATGTTAATCATTATTGATCCAGCTTAAATTTTATTGCCATTACACGTGAATAATCTTGTGTATATTCAATGGTATGCAAATATGAGCAAGTTTGTACCTTCCTTTAAAATGATGAATATCATACATGTAAATCTATACAAAGTTAATAGCTTTATATGGTTCAACTTGTCCATAAAAGGATTTTTTTTCCATTTTGTAAATAAGAAAGATGAATATACCTGTGTTTTATTTTTTCATTAATTTTGAGTAGTATGGTTCTTCTGATTTCATTACCATTATCCCATTAAAACAGAGGGGATAGTTTCTTATTTAAGCTAGATTTGGAGAAGTCTACCTGCTTAGGGGGCTTTATGGTGGGTTGTAAACTATGTGTTTTGAGGTTTGTGGTTTTGCAGTATGAATTAAGCATTAGATTTTGGCAGTTAACGAGGTTGAAGTGTCAGGGAAACGTTGCTGGCATTTGTTCTGGTTTTCTATGTAATCTATTAGGGGTTTCTATATATATTTAAAGATTGTTGTCATGGAGTTCAAAATTCAATTCTAGGTTCTAATTTCATACAATTTATTTTCTTGGGGTGTATAGTGTTAGACAAGTATAGAAGAGTCCTGAAGCATTGCATTCATGTCCAATTCTTACTCACATGATGCAAGAGTAGTTTTCAAGTTGCTTTTTAACTAAATGACAGTGGAACATCACAGTGCCTTTACAAGTTGTATCTCTTTTCTCAGGTCAGCATTAGCCACTAAAGATGGGAAGCAAAGGTCGAATCCCACCCCCTCATGTAAGGCGTCCTCTCCCAGGCCCTGGCATGGTGCATCATGACCCATATGGTCCAGGAATACTGCCTCCACCGGGTCCTTTTCCACATTTTGATATGTTGCCACCCCCAGAAATAATGGAGCAAAAGCTTGCTGCACAGCATGTGGAGATGCAGAGACTAGGTACAGAAAACCAGAGGTTTGCTGCTACTCACGGAACCTTGAGACAGGAACTTGCTGCTGCACAGCATGAGTTGCAGATATTGCATGCTCAAGTAGGAGCCATAAAATCTGAAAGAGAACAACAAATGAGGAATCTTACTGATAAGATAGCAAAAATGGAGGCTGAACTGCAAGCCGCTGAGCCTGTTAAGGTAGAGTTACAGCAGGCACATGCCGAAGCTCAGAATTTGGTTTTAGCAAGGGAAGAACTTATGTCCAAAGTGCATCAATTAAATCAAGATCTTCAGAGAGCCCATGTAGATGTGCAGCAGATACCAGCTCTGATGGCTGAACTGGAGAGCCTCAGACAGGAATATCAGCATTGCAGGTTTTTGTTGTGCTCTTTTCTATGGGTGTTTTGGGAGCAAATTTGAGAAAGATTAAACTAGAGAGTCTGGTATTGAACAGGAATTTAATAGTAAAACTCATTTTTCCTGTTGTCTTGAAGTTCACTGTAGAATTTTATTTATTGGAAGTTTTTTTCGTTACTCTTAGTTATCCTCTCTGAGCAGCCTGGTAGTACTATTACAATTTTTGCATAGAACATTTTCTCTTTTTTGACTTGTTATAAAAGTTCCATGTCTCTTGGTTATGTGACAGCCCATTCTTGGATCATGCAGGGCTACGTTCGACTATGAAAAGAAATTTTACAATGATCACCTTGAATCACTTCAGGTGATGGAGAAAAATTACATGACCATGGCTAGGGAAGTGGAGAAGCTTAGAGCAGAGCTGATGAATGCTGCTAATGTTGACAGAAGAACTGGTATAGTTTCTTTTAACCTTCCGTTATTTCAACGTTTCGGGTTTGGCTCTTTAGCTTTTGCTTTTTTTCCCCCAATTCTATTAACATCATAGATGGCTCATCTATGGCAATGAAATGTAGTCGGGCAATATGGTGGTGCCACTGGAAACAATGAGAACGAAGCTTCTGGACATTCTATGGGGCAAAATTCATATGAAGATAGTTATGGTGTTCACCAGGTGTGTTCCTGATGTTTTGCATATGAAAGAATGAAATTGTTGTTGACTTACTTGAAACCAAATGTTCAATACTTTCAATTCTATCAAAACCAAATTAAGAAAGTATGGACATCATTGCTGGATTAATTTGTTTGTTCTAAAATGTGCATATGTTGTGGCTATATGCTCAAGTGCTAGTATGGATTTCTGTACATAAATAGGGGAAAAAATTCCCAAAATATACTCAAGTAGCAAATATAGATAGTTAACTGCAAAAGCTGATGATGATATAAGATGAATTGAATTCTTTTCAAAGTTAATGCTTGTTGGTCAGATATAGAGGACAAGCTTCAGTAGGATTAACTAATTGTATGAAGTATGATACAGTATATGGACAGACAGGCTGCGTTCGAGTCTTTCCCACTCCTCTGCCTCCTTTGTTGTGGTTGCTAATTTCACAACAGCCATGATTACATTGTGTAGTTGTATTATTATGTCTGCTAATCTTATGTTGTAGATTAATGACAGTCTGCTTATTTTATATCACAGAGACATGGTCCTCTCGCCTCTACTGCTACCGCTGCAAATGCGGGTGCCGGTGCAGCTGTTTATGTTGGTGCCCAGTCTGGACCTGTTCCTACAAGGACTGGTTACGAGGTGCCCAGAGGACCTGTTTATGACACATCAAAGGCACCAGGTTATGAAGCACAGAGGGGGACCACTTATGAAGTGTCAAGAGGGCCTGGTTATGAATCACAAAGGGGTCCTGGTTACGATGTGCAAAGAGGATCTGGTTATGAAGCGCAGAGAGGACCTAGTTATGATGGTCAAAGAGGCCTTAACTATGATGCACAAAGAGGAGCTGGCTACGACACTCAGAGAGGAACTCTAAATGAGGCATCCAGGGGTGCAACCTATGATGCACCCGCTAGAGGTCTTGCTGCAGCGCACGGACAAGCAGCACCCCAGAACAATGGACCTTATGGATCTGCAACACCTCCTGCTCGTGCTGGAAGTGGGTACGAGGCACCAACTAGAGGTGGAAATCCTGTCAGGAGATGAGTGCTATACATGATGGGCTGCTACGAATATCATTAACCATTTTTACAGTGATAATAGCGAGTCATGAGTCTCATGACACGATTTTCTTTGCTCTCTAATCATTCATGTATGTTCAAGTATTGAGCAGAGAGTGCTAGTATTATTCTTCTCCTTGCTGGAGCTGAGTGCTAGAGTCCTCTGATCCTGTCTTTAGAGCTTAACAGAGGAGAATTGAAAGACGATGACATAGTTTTATCCTGCTGTTATCCGGCTGTGGATCAAGGTTAAAGGCTTAAAGCTTGTTTCAATTTTTTCTCAAATAAAATACGCAGGATTAAATTTGTAAATTTATATGAATCTCTTTGTTTCCTCCAGATATTGATATCAAACAAATAGTACACACAGAAACACGCCCATGGGTGCGATGATTTCTCTCGCTATATGATGCCAATTCCAGTTCTTTGGATTTCATCTTTAAATATTCTTGGCAAAGTTTCTTCTGTCTTCTATTGAGCTACTAGGATATAACCGATTCTACTTTTGATGAATTGAGGGTTCTAAATGGGGTTTTCTTCTCCCAAAACCCGGTTCCTTTTGACAAGTTGACAACTTGGAATTGGATCAGAATTTGTCTCTTATTAATACAACTCCAACGTGGGGAGTTGTTTCCTGACTTCCTTGGACCATGTCAAATCAAATTCAACAACTCACAATATCCTTTTTCAATGCATTATAGTAGTACTAGGTTCTTGTGGCCGAAAAAAAAAGTACTAGGTTCTTGGAACGTCCTTGGAACTTGTAATTATAATATTGACATTATCTACTTTTTCGATGCATGCAACTTGATCTGATCTACAAAGTCCTTGGAACAAAAGAAAATCAAAACTTCACCCCAAAGAGCGAGAGAAGAAGAAAAAAAAACATCAAAGCAACAGAAGAAGTGAAACAGATAATCTAGCTGCTGTTCTATATCAGTCAAGTTTCCAGAAGTAGCAGCAGCAAAGTCAAACTCCAGAAATGGTCAGTCAATCACTTTTCCATGCCAACCCACCTTCCTTTTTAACTTCTTCATCAACCCTTTGCACCAACAAAGGTAAACTAACATCACCATTTCCCCTTTACTGTTATTACCTTTATGGGATTTATAAGCATGTCTTGGTATAAACTAAAAAGCCCAAGTTGCCTATTTTTATCCCACTTAACATAAAATGAATTCATGTCAATGATAAGAAGCTGATGAATGTAAGTGTAGTTTAAGAAGAACAAGAGTAAACTGTAAAAGGAAAAGTATGAATATGCATCTTTTTTTTGGAGGAGATTGTTCAATGGGTGCTTTCATTAATTAATTGCTCCGATTATAGTCCTATTGGGTGGTCTGATTTGATTAAGTGTAGTTTCCAGGGGTTTTTTGTTCATGTGTGCTTGTAGTATTTAGTAAAACTAGGGAGGCTTTACTAGGAAGAGATGCTTAAAAGTTAGGTGACATTCTTTCATAGAATGAAGTAGAGTATTTGGAATATTAATCAAATCAGATTCTTGTTTACTTTAAACAAAGTTATAGGCATTAATGACTCTGAAATTCAAGGATAGTCACTAGAAGCTAGTATCTGTGTAAATTTGATAAAGTGTGGCTTGGTTATAGTGCTCCATGGTTAAAGACTCCTAAACATATTTCGTCATATGGGTTTCAATGTCACAATTTAGTCTTTAATTACTTCCTGTTGAACAGAGTTTATGCAAAATAAGGAAACATACTGCGAAATGACCTTTTTGTATTCAATGAACTTATAATTCAGTAACAAGATGATTGGCAAAGCTCCTTATGTTGAATCCATTTAGACAGTTTCTTCTGTGCATGAATTGCAGTCTTCTGATATAAAATTCTATAAGTGGAACTTCCATTTAATTGTTTAACTGTGTTCTGAGGTTGCTTTGATTTTATGCTTTTCAAATAACCGCTGCACATTCAGGAGAGGAGCCATGGCTTGGATGCCTTCCACAAAAGAGAAAACAAATGCAGATAAGGCTTTCAAATGGCTATAGAGTAAGAGCAAGATCAGCTTTAGCTGCTGATTCTACCGCAATAGAAATTCCGCGTCAGTGGTACAATCTGATAGCAGATCTTTCTGTTAAACCCCCTCCACCCTTACATCCCAAAACTTATGAACCAGTCAAATCAGAAGATTTGGCTCCTTTATTTCCAGATGAGTTGATTAAGCAGGATCGGCTACCAATGAAAGGTTCATAGATATTCCAGATGAAGTTCTTGATGTTTACAAACTCTGGCGCCCAACCCCTTTGATAAGGTAAGCTGTTATCTGAACTAAATGACTTTGTTTTCAAGAAATTTGCAATGTTCTGAAGGAGTATCTAATCTCTTTATTTGAAATAAAGAGCCAAGAGGCTGGAGAAGCTTCTAGATACACCTGCAAGAATTTACTACAAGTACGAAGGCCGCAGCCCTGCGGGATCTCATAAACCTAACACCGCAGTCCCACAAGTTTACTATAATGGACAGCAAGGGATCAAGAAAGTTGTGACAGAAACTGGGGCTGGCCAATGGGGTGGTTCAGTGGCCTTTGCATGCAGCTTATATGGTCTTGGCTGTGAAGTAAGAAACACTAATTTTATCTATGGAACTCTATTTCACTGATAGAAAATCAAACAGGATTTCATTTGTCAGTTAATCAGGTCAACCAGGATAATGCATAAGAATCGTTCCAGCTTGTTGCATACATATACAATAAAAGAAAAGTTCGACGTTGTTGGTCTTACAAAATTCTTGTCATTTGTGGGATAATGTGGCTAAAATTTAGTACAGATGATCCTCATGGTAAAGACTTTAGGGTCTTCTACATTGCCTGGTTCATAACAAACTTCTTAAATGCGCTCATTGAACACTTTGGGCTGCAGCCTGCAAGTTATTTGTTGCATAACTTCTGCAGTTGGTTTCCATTTAGAATTTTTCATGTCGTCAACCAAAGGAACTTTACATTTGAAATTTCTCCAGGTATTGAAAGTTCGCACGTCCTACCATAACAAACCATATCCGAAACTGATGATGCAAACATGGGGTGCAAAAGTTTCACCCTTCTCCATCTGACATTACTGAGGCAGGCCGAAACATCCTTTGAATGGATCCATGAAGCCCTGGAAGTCTAGGGATAGCAATTTCAGAAGCTGTAGAAGTTGCAGCTACAAATGAAGATACCAAGTACTGTCTGGGGAGTGTTCTCAATCATGTTTTGCTACACCAAACTGTGATAGGGGAAGAGTGCCTTAAACAAATGGAAGCCATTGGTGATACTGTTGGCTTAGAAATTGATAAACTAAGCTAAATATCAAAGAGGTAAGAAAAACTCACAGTAAAAACAGAGCTAAAGTGGTCTAAAAAATTCATAGCATATTTCCATTATCTTGCATGTAACAGTACATCAACATGTTTATAAGAGAGTTAGTGGAATACATGTGTCAAGCTGCATGCAAAAGAGAAAAAGCCACATGTAAAACCACCTGTCATTAACATGCAAAGTCTAAAACAAAGAAAGTCTAAAACAAACACATCTAATTCTAACACTCCTCCTTAGATGTTTTGCTGCATACACCTATCTTTGCTCTCAACATCTCAAATCTGTTCCTAGGCAAAGCTTTAGTGAGGATATCAGCAAGCTGATTCTCTGTAGAACAATGAACTAACTGAACTTCATTCTCTTGTTCCATCTCCCTCACAAAGTGATATTTTATCTTGAAATGTTTAGTTCTACCATGGAACACTGGATTTTTCGCAATGGCAATTGCAGATTGGTTATCTACTAGAATCTTGATTGAACCTCCAGCAAAAAACATCAAATCTTTCATCAACTTCTTAATCCAAATAGCCTGATTAACTGCAGCAGCTGCTGCTAGGTATTCAGCCTCTGCAGATAGACTGAGTCAACTGTGTCTTGCTTCTTTGATTCCAAGCAAACACACCAGAACCAACTGAAAAGAAGTAACCTGAAGT
>AWUE01024720.1:0-14851 GCA_001974825.2 Corchorus olitorius
TTAAGATACTTGAAGCATACAATTTCTTATGGTTTGGTTTTTAAAAGGGCTTCCACTTGCTCCCTTAATGCCTTCTGTGATGCGGATTGGGCAGGCTGCCCTGATGATAGACGTTCCACAAGTGGATATGGAGTTTTCCTTGGTTGTAATTTGATCTCTTGGAGCTTTCGGAAGCAAGTTACGGTGGCACGGTCTAGTACAGAAGCAGAGTATAAAGCATTGGCCAATACCGCAGCTGAACTATGTTGGATTCAGAGTTTGCTGAGAGAACTTGGAATTTTTCTCTCATCTCCACCAGCCTTATGGTGTGATAATATTGGAGCCACGTATTTGTCTGCAAATCCTATTTTCCATGCTCGTACAAAGCATATTGAAATAGATTTTCACTTTGTACGAGAAAAGGTAGCTCGTGGTGACTTGGCTGTCAAATTTATCTCCTCCAAAGACCAGGTAGCAGACATCTTCACTAAGGCGTTACTCTCTGGCAGTTTCCAAATTCTGCGGAGCAAGCTCAACGTTCTGTCAAAACCGTTGAACTTGAGGGGGCATGTTAAGGATCACGATAAATCATCATCACATCAAGATAAGCTATAGTTGTGATAGAGTTTGGCTTTGTGTAAATGTCTATCTACTTATGTATTCTAACTGATCTTGTACTCTAAATCTGATCTTGTACTCTAAATCTCAGCTATAAATACCAAGGTCTTGCTGTACTTCTTTACACAAGATACTTTCACAAATCTCTTTGTATTTTAACTGTCATTGAACTTTTTTTATTAATTATGGAAAGATATTTTATTTTTTAAATCCAATATTTATCTTTTTTTTTTATATATATTTATGATGGAAAGAAAAACATACTTAAAACAGCTTAAATGGCTCTAGGCCAGACAAGGCCCATAGCATCGGCTATAAGAAGTGATGAGATCCCCTGAGGTGGATCCTCAAATATGTGTAAACCCAAATCAAGGTGATTAAAATGAGTGGCCATCCAGTCAGCACAAGTATTGGCTTCTCGATAAATATGTTTGATTGTACACCGCCATGGTCTTGCAAGGAGTTTCTTGATTGCATCCAGTAGTTTGGAGTGAGGTCCTGGTGTAGCATGAAGATATTTGATCTTGGAAACTGCCGAGATTGAGTCTGTCTCAAGCTCAACCTCTCGAAATCCTTTATTCCAACATAATAATAGTCCATGATAAATCCCCCATAGCTCAGCCACCATTATGGATGAAAATCCTACATAACAAGTGAATCCACCAAGCCATTGCCCGTCCCGATCCCGCACAAGACCACCAGCTGCTGCTATACCAGGATTGCCTCTAGCACTTCCATTGACATTGACCTTCACACAAGTACCCGCTGGTGGGTGCCAACCAACTAGGATTTCATGCTTTAACCTGTTATCAAAATTACATAACACATCAATTGCTTCTTTGGCACGAGTTAAAATAAGTTGATTACTATTAATAGGCCAAATGAAACTCGGATCATGAAGCAAATTGTTTCTCCAATACCAAATGTACCAAAGAGAGTACATGAAGGTAACTCCCCAAGAAATGCTTGAAAAAAGCTCACGGCTTTGGCAATTTGAGAAAAGCCATTGGACAAATTCAAACTGAAGAAATCTCATTGAGAGAGACCCGGGTTTAAAGACAACCAAACATTCCTTGCTTTTGAACAATCTCGCAATGCATGAAGTAGTGATTCCTCACTATTAGAGCAGATGAAGCAAGTAGAAGATGAAAGAATATGTCGATGATGAAGGTGCTGAGTAGTGGGTAAGGATCCATTTAAAACTCTCCAAAGAAAAATTTTGATCTTATTGGGGCAAGAGAAAGACCAAACCTTATGCCAGGGGATTGCAACAGAGGAATCGGGTTTAAATTGAATAAGATAGGCCGATTTAGAGGAAAACATGCCATCGCCTTCCAACCGCCAGAACCAAGAATCCTCCTCCATATCTTCAGTATCTATCCACATTGAGGCTATTTTAGAGACACATGTTGAAGGCAGAATCTGTTGTAATTCACCAAAATTCCAAGCCCCATATTCATCGCAATAGTCGGCTATGGTGAAAGAAGCTTGAAGAGTCGATAGAGGTTGTAGAGCATGCTGGATTAACGAGCTGTCAGGCATCCAATTGTCAAGCCAAAAACGAGTAGATTTGCCATTACTTATGCTTACTCCAAGACCTTGAAGCAAAACATCTCTCCCTTTTAAAATACTCCTCCAAGTATAGGAGTCTGTGGACTTTTGGGAACCGAAAGGAAATCATGCTGCTGCAGATATTTATGCCGAATTATCTCCACCCAGAGAGTGCTTTCTGATGTTAGGATAGACCAACCAAGCTTTGCGAGAGAAGCTAAGTTTGCTTTACGAATGTCCCGTAAATTCAAACCTCCATTCTCCTTCGGAAGGCAGACCTTATTCCAAGCCACACCATGCAAGCTTCTATTGCCCGAATCATTTCCCCAAAGAAACTTGCGCATCAGCTTCTCCAAATTACTAACCACTTTATCAGGTAAGTAAGTGGTTTGCATAATATACGAAGGAAGCGCACTCAATACAGACTGAATTAAAATAACTCTGCCTGCCATGGAAAGATATTGGTTTCCCCAAGAAAGAAGCTTAGCTTGAGCTTTGCTAACAATGTCATTGTAAGTTTGACTAGTAATTCTGCCGTGGATCATTGGTGCCCCCAAATATTTTCCAAAATCAGATGTCAAAGTAATGCCATAATGAGCACTTAGAGCTTGTGCAGATCGTTGGTCCACATTAGAAGAAACTAACATTTTGGATTTGGCTAAGCTGATTTTCTCACCGGAGGCCTCACAAAAAACATTTAAGATCCCCATCATCACATCAATTTGTTGGTAAGTAGCTTCCCCAAAGAGAACTATATCATCTGCAAAACAAACATGAGATACTGAAGGACCATTAGAAGTGAATTTCAAAGGTTTCCAACTTGCTTCCCGAACAGCTCCTTCAATCATATGGCTCAATTTCTCAAGACAAAGTATAAATAAATAGGGAGAGAGTGGATCGCCCTGATGAATGCCCCTTGTAGGTGAGAAAAAAGGCAAGCGTTCTTTATTCCAAAAAATGGAGAAAGTGTTGGAAGAGACAATATTCATAATTAGCCGAATCCATGGAGAGGGAAGATCAATTTCTTCTAGCACTTGTTGGAGAAAAGACCATCGAATACGATCATAAGCTTTTTCAAGATCTACTTTAATGGCGATACAACCAACCTTCCTCTTCATTCTCCGTATTGTATGCAAAGCTTCTTGTACTATAATGATGTTATCAGTGGTGTGTCTACCAGGTACAAAGCTAGATTGATTCTTGCCAATCAGCCTATCAAGCAAAGGTCACAATCTATCCACAGGCACCTTAGTGATGATCTTTAATGGAATAGTACACAAACTTATCGGGCGGAATTGAGAGATTCGTTCTGGGCCCTGCAGCTTGGGAATGAGTACAATGAGAGTACGATTTAAATCAGGATCAACTCTACCTTCTCGAAGAGCATCTTGAACCAAACGAAGTAAGCTGGAGCTAATATGGTTCCAGGCTTTCTGATAGAAGATCGGTGGAAAGCCATCAATACCAGGACTCTTGTTTGGATTCATGTCAAACAAAGCAGATTTAACTTCTTCCATAGTCACCACACAAGCAAGATTCTCCCTTTCAGCCGATGTTAATTGCCAAGATTGGCAAAAAGGAGGTAAAATTGGAGTAGAAGAGGATGAGGAATCCAAGTACAGCTGCAAGTAGTAGTCTGTCACCATACGTTTTAATTCTGCTTGATCATAACACCATGAATCATCATCTTTTTTCAGAGCAGAAATCTGTTTCTTAACAGCAGTTTTCTTGATAGTTGCATGAAAGAATTTCGAATTACAATCTCCAAATTTCAGCCAATCAATTCAACTTTTTTGCTTCAACATTACTTCTTCCTGAAAGCAAATCAAATTATTCTCCTCCATCAGGATAACTTCAAGATTCTGCAGATAATCATTAGGACCATGGTCAAGGGATTTCTGAACTCCATTTAGCCTAGCTAAGACTCGGCGTTTTCTTCTGTATATATTACCAAAGTGTTCCTTGCTCCATGATTGCAAGTCCTGTGATAAAAGGTTGAGGTTGGCCTGAAGGGAATTATCATATAAGTTCCAACTTTCCTTTACCCGATCAAGGAAATTTTCATGAGACAACCAAGCATTTTCAAAGCGGAAGGGCTGATAAATCACATCAGGTGGAAGAGGAGAAAATTTAACACAAACCGGATGGTGATCCGAGCTGGTTCGTGGTAAATTAATTACTTGTATGTGTTTAAATTTTTCCAAGAAAATGTCATTGGCCAAAGCACGATCCAGCTTAACCCGAGTATATTGTAAAGTATCCCTGTTGTTAGCCCATGTGTATTTTGGACCTGATGCCTCCAAATCTATCAAATTACAGTGCCTCAAACAATCAAGCATAAGCTGACAATTGTTCAAATTAACCCCCTTGCGACCCATTTTCTCATCCGACGACAATACCTGATTGAAGTCACCTAAAGTAAGCCAAGGAAGAGAGTGTAAAGAGCTCGCCGCCGCAAGAGAACTCCATAATCCTTTGCGATCAACTGCATCTGGGCTCCCATAAACCGCAGTTAATAGACAATCAGAGATGCTTGGTAAAGAGACAATGGCATGTATGATCTGATCTGAATAAGCAAGAATTTCAATGTCCACATTAGCCGAATTCCATAACAGCCAGATTCCACCTGAAAATCCAGTGGCTTCCACTCTAAAATAGTTTGAAAACCCAATACGCCGACAAACAGAATCAGCTTTCTCCTCAGAAATACGGGGTTCAAGAATAATTAAAATTTGCAAGTGATGTAAACGAATCAGATTTTTGATGTTGCGCAAACTACGTTGGGAGCCAGCCCCCCGAACGTTCCAACTCAATATGTGCAAAGACATATATAATAAAAATAAGAGAGTGGAAAAAGAGCTCAACTCTGCATAGCAGAGTTAGTTGAATCAACCAATATATCATTGGATAAGTCATCATTATGAGAGGAAAGATCAACTTCCATTACTTCATTTTTTTCTCGTGCTGCGCCATTGACTCCAATTCCTACCTCATCATTGTCTTTGGAAAGATGGACATAAGAATGAGGGGTAGTAGAGGGGGTGGCGGAAACATGACCAATTGGGTCTTGGGAAGAAACAATGATAGGAGAATCAATATTGGTTTGGTTACGAGGAAGGGGGGTCTCAATGTGGGAATGCATAGGAATTGTCTGCAATTCTGGGGGCAAAGGGGGTGTTTTCTCTAGTTGGTACAGAAGAGTTTTTCTCTTGGGAAGCTGATTTAGAAACCTTTTTTCCACTGCTTTTATTAGCCATGTTCATCGTAGCCTGGAGTCCTGCCTTAAGTTGAGCTCTATCATTATCTCTTAATTGTCCTGAGCATGGAGCTTGAAACATGCCAGAAGTGCGAGGAGAGGTATTGGCTTCCGTAATAATCTCATCAGAATCATTGACATTCTCAATATCATCAAGTACTGCAAACCGTAAACCCGAGTGAGTTGGCATAGGTGAAGGCTCAACAGGTGGTTTTGAAGCAGACATCTTGTTGGTGTCACCAGCTTTGGGGACATTAAAATTTCTCCTTTGGGGTTTCTTAGCAACCATCCACGGTCCAAACATAGATGTCTCGTGTTCTCGGGTAGCAGCCAATCTTGGGTTGATATTAGAAGGCTCAGCAGAAGAGGAAGCATTTGTAGCATTCGCCTGAGCTTGCTTGGAGGGGCAGGCTCCATCGTCATGGCCAAACTTACCACAGTGAAAGCATAACATCTGAAGACCCTCATATTCAACCCTCTGCCAGCGCCCTCCAATGAAGATTTTTGGGACCAGTGGTTTGGTTAAATCAACTTCAATACAAACCCTTGCAAATTTACCACGTGAAGCTGAAGCAGTGGATTTATCAATACAAATGAATTTGCCAATTGGCTCAGCAATTTTCTTTAGAATCCAATCGTCATAAAACTCTAGTGGCATAAGTGGAAGACGGATCCAGGCTGCCATTCTATCAATTGTGGCTTCTTCTGGTCGAAAATACGGAGACCATCTTCTAACTGAAAGATAGTGATCTGCTATCACCCCAGGGCCCCCAGTAAAAACAAAATCATAATCTTTCTGATTATCAAACCGCACACAATAGTAACCATGGTCCAAGTCAATAACTTGGAAGGAGTCCTTGTTCTCAATAGACCATATTTTTTGCAGACGGCTGCATAGGTAAGTATAACCAATGTTGCGACCAAGGAGCTTGATAATCAAAGCCTTTTTCCAAGGAGATCGGATGCGTCGTTTGTCCTCTTTAGATAGAAGAATACTAGGTCCTCCTTCTCTATCAACGAATTCATCATCCTCTAAATCATACTCTTCCTCTTAAGGAATTTCCCCTTCTTCCATTGAATCATCATCAAACTGAGGGATTTGGTTCAACAACTTATCCTTATACGAGGCCATGGCTCCAATAGTTGCTGGTGATTTGGCCGAAACAATTGCTGGATTGGAAACAACAACATCCGAAACCGAGGCTTCCATAACAGCCCGATCTCGCTTCATACCGCTTTTATCTGTAGAAACTGAAAGGGGAAGAGGAGGTTGGGGGGGAGGGGGTTCACCCGAAGGAACCACCTCCATCGGCGGCGGCCGAAGAAAGAGATCAGAATCAAAGAAGAGAGGCTAGGTTGCGAAAAAAAAGGAGTATAATATTTATCTTTTTAAAATTACTACTTTTAGCTTTCACGTGTAACGCACGTAGCAGAATACGTTTAAAGTAAAAAGTCATTAAAATAATTGAAATTAATTATGATTCAAAGTATCCAATTATTGTAATCTAACATAATTAAATTGCTGGAAAAAAAACATAATTTTTTTTAGGGAATGCAATATTCAAATCTCATTACAATAAGATAAGATCAAATAATTCCTTATATGTTGTTATAAAAAAAAAATCCTTCGCCAATAATGAATCCTTTCCCTATTGCCGAAAGAAGCTTACTTTGCCAATAATGAATCCTTCGCCAAATACGGTCCTTGATATGTTGAAAAAGGATTTTCTTTTCACGACCCACAAGAATAGGCAACCCCAAGTACTTATCTCTCGCAAGCATCCTTTTGAGTCCCAATTTTTGCTTAATAGCCTCCCTATTTTGCATTGGAGTATCATTTGAAAAATAAATGGCTGATTTCTCTATGTTGACAAACTGCCCTGAAGCTTGCTCATATTGACGCAACAACTCCAAAATTGCATCAGCTTCATCCAATGTTGCTCTCCCAAACAGTAGACTATCATCTGTGAAGAGTAAATGTGTAGCTCTTGGTGTCGCTCTACACATTGAAACACCTTGAATGAAGCCTGAATCATCAGCATTATTCAACAAAGCCGAAAGACCATCAACGCAGAGCAAAAATAAATATGGAGATATAGGATCGCCTTGTCTGATTCCACGAGATGGTACAATGTTGTCACATTGTTTACCATTAACTACAACCGAATAAGATACGATACACACACAAGTCATAATAAGTGAAACCAATGACCAGGAAAACCCATTGTCTTCATAATTATCTCAAGATAATCCCATTCAACTCTGTCGTAGGCCTTGCTCATATCCAGTTTCAATGCCATAGACCCATATTTGCCACACTTCCGTAATTTCAATTTATGAACAGTCTCATAAGCCACCATCATTATCAAAAATTAATCTTCCAGGAACCAATGCACTTTGATTTTCACTAATAATAACTGGCATCAGCTTTAATCTATTAGCGATAACCTTCGAGACAATCTTTTACAAAACATTGCAGAGACTTATTGTCGAAACGTTCGGGTCCGGGGAACCTTGCCGAAACGACTTTGGAAAGGAGGAGTCGCCACTAATCTTTTTTAAGGTGTGATTAGTCACCTAAAGGCCACCTAAGCTAAGTAAAGTCCAAAGCTCGGCAATGGACCCACTAAACCTAAGGTTCGGTCTTGCAACCTAAATCTAGGTTCGGGAGTTGGTTACGCCCGGGGAAGGATTAGCATCCCCGAGTCGCCCGTCAAATGACGGTAGCTCTAGTCTAACTAAATCTAACGGGTCCAAAACAAAAATATAGTTGCTTTTAATCCTAATCTCTGATTATTATTTGAAAAGGGTTATAAAAGAAAATAAAAGCATTTTAAAACGAATGTCGAGAATTCGAAGAATATGACCGAACACCGTCGATCAATTCTGTCTCGATTCTCTTTCACTGTTTGTTCTCTTGTTGAATCTTCCGCACCGGGAAGAAATTTTGAAAATGCTGTGACAAAATCTTTTTACCATTTTTTGATTTTTGAAGAAAAACTTAATCAATTTTATTAATTTCCAAAATCTTCTTTTGTGATATCTTAAACTTTTATTTTCCAAAATCTTCTTTTGAAATTACTTAAAAAACATTCTTTTTTCTTTGAAAATGCTTACCTTGAAAACTCTTGAATTACCCATTTCTTAATTTTGAAAATTGAATAAGAGAACATGATTTGAGAAAAAACCTTTCTGAAAACACTTTTTATTGCCTCTTTAAATTTTCTAATTTTTCCTTTTTTTGATTTTGATCTTTTTCTAAACCACTACACCCAATTTTGCTGTAATGCAATATAAGTGGATGTAGTGGAGTTGAATGAAGCAAAATTGCAGGGGGCAAAGTCAGTTAGGGAAGTTCATAAATGGTCAATCAAATGGAGCATCACGATGGCTAAGGTTTGATGCATAAATCAGGGGAAACAAGTAAGGGTAAGAGGGAAAGCCAGCTAATGCACAAAGCAGAAAAGCATATGGGAATTAGTCAGCAAAGTGTACAAATTTTCCTATGCTACTGTACAATGTATGTGCATAACAACCCAATTCATCAAAAGGCACAGGATCAAAGGTCAACAATTCAGTAACAAGTGCTTATATTCAGACAAATTAACCATCGAGTGAAATGGATAATAGCCACACAGGAACAAAATTTAATTATGCAGTGAATTTACCTGGATAAGTTTGCCCTCTGTCATTTCCTTTGGATGCTGATCCCTTTCTCCCAACAACCTAACAAGAGACAAAATTAGTTAGAGCTAAAATAGGGGAAGAGGAAAACAGAAAGAGATAAGGGGAATCAAAGGGGGGAATTCTTATGGGGGGATGGATAGACAACTTCCACTCTACACAGAATCATTCTCTCCACTCTCACTCTGCAATCATTCTCTCCACTCTCACTCTTCGATCACTCTCCCTGGACTCTCATTCTGCGATCATTTTTCTCTCAACTTTGGACTCTATCTCTCGGGAACCCTTGCCTTTCAAGAGCTTCTCTCTAAAAAAAAGCCTGACCCGGACAGAAGAAATTCGAGCTTCTCCATCCATCAAATCTCACCCATTCATCAACACACTCTTCACACACAGAGAATTCCATAGAAAGAGAAAATGAGAGGCTCATTCAAAAATCATAGCTTTCTTTAACTTTTGGAATCAAGAACCAAGAGATACTTACAGAGAAGTGAAGAGAGTGGGCTGAAGAAGAACATACCAAAGTTTGAGAGCCATTCGACGGCTGAAGAGGGAGATTGGGGAGGGGTTTGAATCGACTGTTGATCAAGATTTCATAGTGTTTCAGCCATGGGTTTTCTAAACCGACCTCGGATCCGAACTTAGGGAGCAATGGTGGTCATATCTCAAAAGTTTGAAGGCCAACGGTGAAGGTTTGAAGGTCCGGCTCGGCGGCACCGCCATGGGAAACGATTTCCGGCTACCAGGATTGGTGGCGGTATTTGGCTAGGGTTTGGAGCAGAGAAAGGAAGAAGAAGAAAAAAGAAAGGGGCGGTTTGTATAGTGCCATACCATATTCACCAAAACGGCGCCGTTTGAGTTAGGTAAGTTGCCTTTTTCTTCAATTTAGTCCCATATAATATTGATTCATGCACTTTAGAACCTGATTATCTTATTTTGTTTCTAATCTTACAATTGGTGAAGCTTCTTTTAATTAATTTCTATGAATTGATGTTTCTATTGTGTTAGTTTGATGCTTAAAGTAATGCTTTTGCTAAAAGTTTAATTTTTTATTGAAAAATCTTAGTCTTTGGTTAATGAAATAGGGTAGTTTATATTTTTGTTCATTACCTTTGCTTTTATGATTTATTTTGGTGGAAGTTTATGTTTTAAGGGCTTAAATTGGTGTTTGCTAAAGTTATGATCTTTGTTGGCCATAATAGAATGAGATGAATATAGGGATAATTGGGATTTATTTATGATCATTTCCGTTGGATTTTAATTTAAATTTAAAAGAAAAATCAAGTCTTTAATTTCAATTTTTGATTTTTAAACATGATTGATTCAAGGATGGATTCATGGTCCCTTTTGAGTTGATTTTGAGTATAAAAATGAAATCTTTAATTCAAAACTTAAATTTTAAAATGGAAATTAGCTTGATAATTGATTTTTCATGTCATTATGAACTAATTCTTATTTTAAAATCTAGGTTTTGAATTTAAAGATCTCATTTCTTAGAATTAAAGGTTAATTCAAGGAGGGATTAGTGAATCTATCTGAATTAATCCTAGTTTGAGTATCAAAGCTTGGATTTAGAAGATTAATTCTCTTTTAAGTTTATATTAAACTAAGGAAATGACTTTAGTTCATGATAATTTGTATTTTGGTTCATTTAAAGATTTATACTTGTATTTGAGTTCAATTAAGTGCCTAGAAATTTCAATTTAAGTCACATAAAGACTAAAACTTGTTCCCTTGTCCACTTAGGTCCCTGATTGGTGTCCCAATTTACCTTTTGATTTGATTGAGTCCTTTGATTTTGATTTTATTGCAATTTGCTCCTTTATTCATGATATTAGTAATGTGATTGTGCAATTGAGCCCATGTTTTACATATTTTATACTTGTTTGCTTTTCCTGAATTTTGCTAATCGTTTGCTTGGTGTGCAGAAATGTCCCCAGTCAGTTCGATTTGACCCATAGGCTTACCTTTTTCTTTAAATCTTTCGTTATTTAAGTTAATTGGCCCGGTTAGGCCTTGGTTTGTAATAATTTAGTAAAGTAGAACCTAATTGCATGCATATCATATTTACTTGTCATAAACTATATTTGTTTGCATATCATATTTACTTGTCATAAACTATATTTGTTTGCATATCATACCACCTTAATTCTATTAATGACTGTAACCCTTCCGAAGAAGGGGCATTCAGTGAGTGGTCGAGTTTTCGGGGTCACTGAATGTCTCCGAGGATGAGATTGCTCTTCTCGGGATGCGTCGGGACTCCGAGCATATATCCGGGGAAGTGCTATAAAAAACCCGGGTTACGCGAGTTAACTCTAATAATTGGACTTTGCATTCATCATTTGCATCCATGCATTAATCTAGAGATAGAAAAAGGAAAAATCCAAAAAAAGTAAAAAAATCAGAAAATCAAAAGAGGTAATAAAAGGTTTTTTACAAAAATGTTTTTCTCAAATCATGTTCTCTTATTTAATTTTCAAAATTAAGAAATAGGTAATTCAAGAGTTTTCAAGGTAAGTATTTTCAAAAAAAGGAATGTTTTTTTAATTAAGCAATCCAAAAGAAGATTTTGGAAATTAATAAAATTGATCAAGTTTTTTTTTCGAAACAAAAAAATGGTAAAAAGATTTTGTCACGGCATTTTCAAAATTTCTTCCCGGTGCGGAAGATTCAACAAGAGAACAAACAGTGAAAGAGAATCGTGATAGAATTGATCGACGGTGTTCGATTATATTCATTCGAATTCTCGACATTCGTTTTAAAAAAAGGCTTTTATTTTCTTTCATAATCCTTTTAATAATAATCAAAGATTAGGATTAAAAGCAACCATATTTTTCTTTTGACCCACTGGATTTAGTTAGACTAGAGGCACTGTCATTTGACGGGCGACTCGGGGGTGCTAATCCTTCCCCGAGCGTAATAGACTCCCGAACCTAGATTTAGGTTGCAAAGACCGGACCTTAGGTTTAGTGGGTCCGTTGTCGAGATTTGGACTTTACTTAGCTTAGGTGGCCTTTAGGTGACTAATCACACCTTAAAAAAGATTAGTGGCGACTCCTCCTTTCCAACGTCGTTTTGGCAGGGTTCCTCGGACCCGAGCGTTTCGACAGACTCCGTTCTGTTTCCTAAAATTTTCAGGTGGACGTTGGTAAGATCCTTCCATTTAATTTAGCAGCGCCTTAGGATAGCATAACCTAAAGTGGGCAGCTTTCACTTCTCACCGCAACATTTTGAGGTAAATCTGGATTTATTTGTTGATAATATTATTTGATATTTAAATTTAACATTTCTTTATTCCTCTTTTATTTTAGAAAAAGTTTTTTTTTAATTTATTATTCGACTTCTTTTTTATTGAGGTTTCTATTAGTTGCTTATGTTTAGTATATTTCCACATTTCCAAAAGCACAGTTAGCCAATGCTAAGTACAATCATTTTGTGATGCATTGTGTAAATTACATATACTCCTGCAAATGTTCTCAACTAATTCAATTTTCCTACGACAACTATATGCTCCTTGACTACAAAAATTAGGCCTTCCTTATGCGAAAGCCAAATTCTTCCACCTACCCGAGTTCATTAATTTAACAATTACAATCAAGATTAAAAAATTACCGCAGCGTACTATGTTTCTTTAGATCATCAACATAAATTTCAAGCAACAATTAATATTAGTTTTATTTTGATGAATTATCTAGAGAAGGAGGAGTAGAATATTAGTTTTATTTTGATGAATTACCTAGAGATGGAGTAGAACTTAGGTAATGCACTTTTAGAATGAAACTATGAAAAAGAGGTCATGTGTTTTGCTTTATATATGCAAATTATTTGTTTCGATGTATGAGCTTCTCCTAACTGATTACAGCCAACGCAACATCTTTTTACTAACCAACTTAAACAACTACAAAAAAAATATAACCCTAATAAGAAGATGACTGCAGCGCAAGCGCAAGCCGCCCTGCTTGTTATAAGTAATTTTGGTAACGGTTTCATAAATAATAAGTTTATTAAATTTGCAATACTTATTCACAAAAAAGTTGTACATTTATTAACAAATTCACTAACGTTTCACGGTGAAAATACCTAGGAGGTCCCCGTACTGCACAAAAATGTTCAATTTTGTCTATGTACTCAGAAAGCGATTAATTTAGTCCATGTACTCACAAGATTTGGTCAATTTAATCCTTGTACTCACAAGTTGGGTCAATTAAGTCTAGGTGTGCCGATTGAACTCAATTGACCCAATCTTATGAGTACATGGACTATTAAGCTCGACATGAGTGACCAAGATTTTATAGCATGCATATTACAAGTAAATCAGTATGTATAGATATTATTTGTCAGTAAGTTTTATAATTTTTAATGACTCTCAAATATAATTTTTTTATTATTATAGTGTTAATGAGAGAATAAAATAGTGTTATCAATTTAAATTTAAATTCCTTGTTTGATTTATGAGAAAATATGAGACAAGTTCAATTGATACTAAAAATCAATCAATAATAATAAGAACAACAGATTAATAAGTAATTGGGGTTTGGGTAGTCAAGATTTTAGCCAATGGTGGTACACCAAGTTCATCCACAAGTTTTGGTGAAACCAACCTATCATTGGAACATTCAAATAGTGAAAGAACGGGAGAGAGAAAGGATGGAGAGACTCAAGTAGAATCGAACGTAAACTTGATGTCTGGTAAAACCATGAGTAGTATCTTATTAGTGTTTGAATAAACCTTTGAGAGACTGATTGGATCATTTTTTTTCTCTTCAAAATGAAGCCTAGCCCTCCAATAAAGAAATATGAAGTAGGTCTTGTATTCTTGATCACCCCAATTCTGGGTGATGTTTTACCCATATTGTGGGAGATAATTTAATAACTCTCAACGTTTAATTCACATCGTGACTCTATATTTCTAACTTTTGTTACTAAACCTTGTACATTCAGATTTGTTGTTTCGGTATTTGAAAATTATAATTGATTTTAATGTTGGTTTATGAAAATATATTATAAATCCATTTTAATATTTTGAGTATATTTTATTTATTTCTTCCGACATCAGTTTTGATTTTTTATTTAATTTAACTTTTAAAAAAGGGAATATAGAAAATATAATTTCCTATAAAGCTTATTATAGATATTTGAATAAGACAAAAAGAAAAAAGGCGCTAATAATTAGATGATTGTATTACCTATGTTGAACCAAAAACTTGATTTTTTAATCAAGTTAATAATGCTAATGCTAATGTGTTTAATTATTTACTGTATAACAATAGGGTAAATCAAGTTGACAAATACTTTCAGATTTGTCTCAAACAAATATTTTGGTGTTTTTTTTTAGGTAAAAGATGAGTAGCTTTATTAATTTAAGAAGTAATACTAATACAATGTAAGTTCAAAGTCGGTTGGAGCCCATTAAGAATTTCCTTTGGATTTTAGCTTATTACCTTGAGAAAATATGATTTCGTATAAAATCCTTTAAAGATTAGGGTTAGGTTTCAATTATCCTTAATTAAACAAATATGATTTATTATAAGATCCTTTAAAGAGTAGGAGTAACGGAATATTGTACATAATAAGAGGTGAAAACATGAGCGTTATTGGTGAGCTGGATGAAGAGTTTGATTATACTCTTGACTTGTCAAATTTGAGAGCACATTCTTTGAAGCCTATTATTATCCATATTAATTGGAGTGATGGTCCTATGGACTCGAGTTCGTGGGAGTTACCACGCAACCGAGCCTAAATCACACGTATGATCATAAA
>AWUE01024730.1:0-17974 GCA_001974825.2 Corchorus olitorius
TATGCACTCTCCTAGTGAAGCTCATTTCAAAGCAGCCAAGAGAGTTTTAAGGTATGTGAAAGGAACCTGTAATTTTGGAGTCTTATATGAATATGGAGAAATTGGAGAGCTGAGAGGATATTCAGACAGTGACTGGGGAGGCTCGGTTGATGATTCTAAGAGTACTACAGGTTATGTTTTCTCATTTGGTAGTGGAGTTTTTGCATGGATGTCAAAGAAGCAACAAACAGTGGCTCAATCAACAGCAGAAGCAGAGTATATAGCCATAACAGCTGCAGTTAATCAGGTTGTTTGGACCAAGAAAGTGTTATCTGATCTTGGTCAATCCATTGAAGAACCAGTGAAGCTGTTTTGTGACAACCAGGCGGCTATTGCTATCACCAAAAATCCAGTGTTTCATGGTAAGACAAAGCATTTTAAAATCAAATACCATTTTATTAGAGAAATCATCTCAGAGGGTAAAGTTGAAGTTCTCTACTGCAACACTAAAGAGCAATTGGCTGATATTTTGACTAAGCCATTACCAAGAGAAAGGTTTGAAGAATTGAGATTGAAGATTGGGGTTACACAGCTTTGTAACCAAGGAGGAGTGTTAGAAGTTGGTTAGCAAAGCTGCTACTATGAGCTGCCTGTTTCACCAGCAACAACAGCTATGTTTGTCAGCAGCTATGTTTGTCAGCAGCAAGCTTGATAAGCTGCTGCAATTTTGATCAATCAAAGTCTAGAGCTTTGATGTTAAGAAAACGGCAAGGAGCTTAGTTTGATGATATAGGCAGCAACTTGCTTGCCTCTTTTGTAACCACTTATAAACAGTTACTTAGCTATGTTAAAGTTAACTTTCTGCTAGTAATTAAGCTTTAACTGCTACTTGTTCTAACTAGCTGTTTTAGTTCATCATGAGCCTAGTTTTGATTGGTTAACTTAGTGGCAAACCTCTGTATAAATTCAGTGCTCATGTTAATGGAAATGATATCAGTTTTCTCACCATTTTCCAGCTACAAAGCTATTTTGTTTTCTCCTTCTTCTGTTAAGCTTTGTATTCATACTTTTTGGGTTTCTTTGATTTTTAAACTTATCTTTCAAACTTCAACTTTCGGTTTTGTATCAAAACTTAGTTTTTCAAGCTTAACCTCAAGCTCAAAGACTGATTTCTGTTTTGTTGAATTACTCTTGGTTCAGTTTTGATCATCCTTTTTTAAAACTGTTTTTCAATCTATCCGAGAGTTATTTCAACTATTTAAACTTTGATTTCAGTTGTTCAAAGCCAGTTAAGCCAACAAAATCTTATAGAAGATGACTCCTTTTGTAAATATAACTGAAGTTAATCATGATGAAAACAAACAAAATTGGTCATAAACTATAAATGGAGATCAAAACAGTTAAATTACTACCTCCCAACATAAAAGTGTGTACCAAAATAATTAGAAATGAAAGGCTGGCCTTATATTTCTCCTTTATACAGCTCAGCTTTCTAAACCACAAAAAAGTTCCCTTAGTTTGGAAATTCATCATTTTTGTTTAGTAAAAATTAATTTCACCAACCTAACCTTGGCTAATTGAACCCAATTTTCCCCTTTATCCCTTTTTAATTTCTAATAACAAAATCCTCACCAACTTCTTCTATTCTTGGGCAATTTTTTTGCCAACCCTTTGGGGCATTACGTTGTCCCCCATGTTTCTCCCAAAAAGAAAACAACAACCAAAGAAACGAAAAACAAAGGTGATGCAATCGAATGTTGATGCCCCAAGACGAAGAAGCTTCTTCTTCTCCTCTTAATTGCTTAGCCATTGTTTTAACGACGTCCTCATCATTGTTTTGACGTCGTAGCAATGCTAAGGGGCGCGCACATTGCTCGGCTTGTGCGCACACCAAATCCTAATTCCTTAACGTTACTTCTCCTGCTTTTCTCTTTGGTGTCGTCTTCATTGATCGTCGTCTCGTTTGCTGATAAGGACACGGATACCGATATCCTATTAACCTTCAAGGACTCGTTGGCCAACCCTTATGCTCTTAGCAATTGGAATGAGTCGATTAAACCATGCACCAAGAATCGAGCCAATTGGATGGGTGTTGTTTGCATTAACGATACAATATGGGGTTTGCAACTTGAAAACATGGGGCTAGCCGGGATGGTGAACATGGAAATTCTTGTTGGGTTACGTAAAATTCGTACCCTAAGCCTTATGAACAATAATTTCGAAGGTAACATGCCTAACATAAGGCAATTGAGTTCCTTAAGGAATTTGTATTTGTCGAATAATCGTTTCTCCGGCGAAATTCCTGACGATGCTTTCCAAGGGATGAGATCTTTGAGGAAAGTTCTTTTGGCAAACAATGGTTTCACTGGTAAAATCCCTTTGTCGTTAACCACCTTGCCTAGACTCATGATGTTGAGACTTGAGGTGAATCAATTTGTTGGTCAAATACCCGAATTTAAAGAGAACAGTTTGAAGGTGGTGAATTTCGCTAGCAATCAATTGGAGGGTCCTATTCCTGCAAGCTTAATCAAACAGAGTCCAAACATTTTTTCAGGTATACTAATTAACGAATGTTAATTAATTGTTAATGTTAATGTTAGGATTAATTTAATGTTATTGTTTCAAAATTTGTTTTTGCTAATATGCAGGCAACAAAAATCTGTGCGGGCCACCTCTTAAGGTGGTATGTACCACTCCGCCTAGCCCTTCACCGGCCGGACACACAGCCGAAGAAAAACGGATATCTGCTCTCACAATTGCATTAATAGTGGTATCAATACTTTTATTATTGGTGGCCATTGCAGCAATTGTTCTGATTCTGTCCAGGAGGAAACAAAATCCCAAAACCATAGTGGAAATGGAAAATCTTGATGACTCAAACAAGCTACCAACTTATGACAATGAATCCGAAAAGAAGGCGGCGGCGACAGAGGTTACGGCCATGATGTCGTCGAAGAGGTCTGATCAGAAGTTAATATTTCTCAAAGATGACATCGAGGTGTTTGATCTTCAAGACATGCTTAGAGCCTCGGCGGAGGTTCTTGGGAGTGGGAACTTCGGAGCTTCGTACAAGGCTGATATATCAGCCGGCGCCGTGGTGGTGAAGAGGTACAAGCAAATGAACAACGTCGGAAGGGAAGATTTCCATGAGCATATGAGAAGATTGGGAAGGTTGAATCATCCGAACTTGTTGCCACTTATGGCGTATTACTATAGAAAAGAGGAGAAACTGTTGGTTGCTAAGTTTATGGAGAATGGTAGCTTGGCAAGTCACCTCCATGGTAAGTTCTCGCCTGCTAGATTATGGGCCTAAGGACAATTTTCCCACATAAACTAAAATCGAAATAATTTGCCTTCTAAATTTTCCAAAATTTAAGACAATTTGTTCCCTCCGTCACGGGGTAAAATATTCTAGATTTAGGATATTCAGTGGGGAAAATGTCCTGAATTTAGATGATCAGGGGACAAATGTCTTGATTTAAAGTTTGGAGGACAAAACGTCTTTGACACAATAGTTAAGGGGGCAAAAAGGCTAATAAGCCTCATGAATTTCATCAAACACCTTTAAATACCTATTTTTATAACTATTTTCATTACCATCTTTGATTTTTGCAGCTAACCATACGGTAGAACAACCAAGCCTTGATTGGCCAACCCGATTGAAGATCATAAAGGGTGTTTCAAGGGGTTTGAATTATCTCTACACCGAGCTTCCAAGCCTAGTAGTGCCTCATGGCCATCTCAAATCTTCCAATGTGCTTTTAGACGAACACTTCGAGCCATTGCTTTGTGACTATGCCTTAAGGCCTGTGATCAACCAAGAGCGAGCCCACATGCTTATGACAGCTTACAAATCGCCCGAATATGTCACAAGCGGGCGCATAAGCAAGAAAACTGATGTTTGGAGCCTAGGAATCCTCATCTTGGAGGTCATAACAGGCAAATTCCCGGAGAATTACTTAACCCCAAACTATGATAGTAGCACAAGTTTGGCCACATGGGTGAATGAGATGGTCAAGGAAAAGAAAAGTGGTGAAGTATTTGAGAAGGAAATGGCAGGGACGAAGAACAGCAAGGGAGAAATGTTTGAAGTTTTGAAGATTGGGTTAAGCTGTTGTGAAGAGGATCCGGAGACAAGGCCGGAGATGAAGGAAGTTGTGCAAAAGATTGAAGAATTGAGAGAGGGAAATGAGGATAATATTGAAGACTTTTCTTCAACTCTAGGTGAAATCAATGCATATGTCACTAGAGGAAATATTGATCAGGATGAATCATTTTACTCCTATGATCGTTGAATCATCATCATCAGGATATGTTGTTGCAAACTTAGAATTACCTTGAAAAACTTTGTTTGGGCTTTTAAAATTCTAGACATGGAGGTCATGAATTTCTATGTTGTTGATGAAACAGTGTTGCTTTTTTTCTTTTTTCTAGTTGATTAGAACCATTAGATAATTTTTTTTGAAGGTCATCAAGGAAACGACCGAAAAGCCAAAAAAAGAAAAAGCAAGTAATTTTGTTCCTATACTTTTTTATTTGTTAAATTAGTAATTATCTTGGCTCCCCTCATTAAATCTCTAAATTACAACTAGTAAAATTTTAATATATCCAAATTAAATACAAAAAAGAAAAATTCAATCAAACCATCAGTCACGTAATCTAAAGTACGTTTAAGCATAACAGCCTCCCAAAGGCAGTCTTCCATTGAAGCCCTACAAATGCCCCCAAAGGTAAAAAGCAAGCCTCAATGCGACAAAAGAAAATAGTAGTAACTACTAAAAGACTTTTATTTAAGATCTAGAGAAGAAGAGCCAAAACGAGAGCAAAAGAATTGGTCCCATACTATTAAAGCATTTTGGACCAGTAAAACGGGGAAAACTTTGCAAAATCGCTGCCACTCTCATCCGTCTAGATTGGCGGGATTAATTCTGGACCGTTAATTTGGTGAAAAAGTAACCGGTTTTCATCCGGTTAATTACAAATAAATGGGGAAAATAGGGGACAAATTAGGGTTAGGTGCAATAATGAGTCACTTTATAGGTATAATGATCACTATATTAAATTGATTGAGGACAAAATTTCAACTCATTTAATGCAAATAAGGCCAAAATTCCAATTCATTAAATACAAATCAAGCCAAAATTGCAATCCATTAAATGCAAAACAAGATAAAATTACAACCCATTAATCGCAAAAAAGCCAAATTTGCAACGGAATGAATACAAATCATAAAACAATGATTACGAGTTTTTGATCAAATTATAGTGACTTTTAAAAATAATTCCCAAACCATTGTACTTTTAAAATTAATTCTCATTAGCTTGTATTTCTTGCCACATCATCACAAGTTATTGACACATCATATTTACCAATTACTTTTTAATCAATATTTAAAATAAAAAGGAAGAAATTACGTTAACCTAAGGCCTAAAGAAATCATGTTAATCCAAAATTCCCCCATGGCCGTCTCCATCACCGCCTCCTTAATCTTCCTTGTTCTCTCCATCAATCTTCTCCTTGCACTTTTGCCTTCCCCAAATCTCCCAATTCAGATATTGATCAATTCATCTATCTGATTTCAATTTTGATATCTAAAAAAGAATCGATTTCATTCAACGTTTGATTCAAAGAACTGCTCTTAGTCCGCTGCTCATGAGAAACGACTCTGCTGTAATGGATGGCACCAAATGTCCAAATCTCCCGATTCAAAATTCTTGTTACTATTGCGAATTTTAATCACTCTTTTTTAACTATTCATTTTTTTAACACCAAACAAACCATGCTTTTCCCATTAGATCAAATAAAATTTGGCAGATGGAGGCGATCGGCGAGGTTTGCAATCATGGAAGATAAGAAATGCTTCACGTCCTTTATTGAGCGTGAGAGTATTTTTGGAGGATATTAGCCATATTCCTTTGGGAGATGAATATTATGGCTGACTAGTACAATTTTGGAAGGGGAAGAGAATATCTTTTTGGTTCGTGGAAAGTAGTGGGAAAGTGTGGTAAGTTAGATAGGGAAAATAACTTTCCCATGTTTGGTTGGAGGAATCTAGTTTTAGGTGGGAATGTCATTCCCACCTAAAAGGGTGGGAAAGTTCACTTTCCCGGGAAAGTGTTACTCTTTGTCCCTTGTCTTTCTCTTATATTCTCAAAATTTATTAACTTTCCCATGTTAACCAAACATGGTAATCTTATTCCCACAAAAATAAAAAATTATACTTTCCCACTAAAATAACATTCCTAGGAAAGTAGTGTGAATGACATTCCCACGTGATACCTAAGATACCACGAACCAAACATAACTAAGTGTTTCAAAGTCGTTGGTGCTGTTAGGCTACATATTGCTACACTGGCTGCTCATCTTCATTTTCCTACTCATTAAAATCATCAATTTTGATGATTATAAGACGGTGATTTGCTTAACTAGGGTTAACGTAATAAATAAGAAAATATGACATGGCAATGACATGGTGAATTGGTGAGGACGTGGCAAAAAATACAAGAAAATGAGAATTAATTTTAAAAGTACAATGGTTTGGAAATTATTTTTAAAAATCACTATGATTTGGTTAAAAACTCCAATGATTACTAAATGATTGATGGTGGATAAAGTTTGCTAATTATATGAAAGGAAGACAAAATTTGTGAAAATAATATTTGAGCATCGGTTTGGGCTTAATGGGCTGCATCAACGGAATAGTGCATTGTTGGGCCCAAATTCCGTAGTCGAAAATCCGTACCAAGCGATTTCTGCTTTATGGCTCTGGCTGGGAATTCAACCCATTTAATGGCTCAAAATATTTCCCGCCAAAAACTGTCAATCTTGACCTTTCAAATTTGCAAAGGTTTTAAGAAATAAGTAGTATTTGCAACAGTCATGGTGGGAATGTTCCGTGTAGAATTTTAAGAAAAATAATTATTAGATTAACCACTCTCAGCACGTCATTTACGGTTGCAGTCAATACAAATATGGTTTGAGACACAAACTTAGCTCTCGATCAAGCCATATCTGACAAACATTTATTAATTAAAACTATAACCGACGCAACAGTTGTTCACGCTCGACTTCTGGATTGGGGCGTGACAAAAAAACAATTGTTAATTTTTTTACTCTTTCATATGAAATTTAATTAAATCCTGAAACTTTTTCAAAAATTTCATGCCACGTGACATATGGTGATGGCTCAAATTTGGCAAAGGTTTTGCAAAGAAGTTCCATGTAGAAACTATGACAAAAAATAGTTTTCTTAAAAAAAAATTTTGATGTATATATATATATATATATATATTTGTATTAATAATTTTCTTTGAAAAATTCCTTTAATTTAAACTTATATTATGAGAAAATTCAAAATTATAATAAATAATAGATAAATTATAAGAAAAAAAGAAAACGCTATAAAATGTCAAAATAGAAAATTATTATATATATTACTTTATTTAATATGATAGAACAATAATCGAACATCTTTGTGAATATAAACGAACCGAAGATCTATTGTTCATGTAATGAAAATAGGATGGTTAAGAATATCATCCCCGCCCATGATTCTCTGTAAACGACCACAAACGAATTTGGAGTAATTAGGGACAAAATCATAAAAACTGAAAAATAGCCTTCACAGTTTTATTCTAATAAAAACTCCATTTTCATTAATTAAATTCAATATTTTTATAAATATTTTTTTAAACATTTTAATTAAAAAGTTATTGTGACATTCGTAATAATTAATAGGCTTAGTCTAACTTTATCCAACAACGTTTTAAGAAAACTTCATTTTCCCAAAAAAAAAAAAGATCTTAACCCATCCCTTTATTCTTTATTTTTAATTTTCTCCAATTCATTACTATTATGCGAGATATATACAATATAGTAAAACTACATATTCAAAGTCTATATAATTATATTAGTATTGATTTATTTGTCTTATGATTAGGAAACGTTCATTGAAATCTCCACAATAGGAATCTAAAAAACTTTTGATAGAATTGGTAAGAATATAAATTATTCTAATTTAATTTTTTCGCTTGATCTTTTCTCAAAACAAAAAGAACTTCGATCTATTTTACAATTTACACCATAAATAAATAATATGCATTCCAATTTGATAGAAAGATATGAAGAATGAAGAATTTTAATCAATATAATGATAATTATTTTTTAAAAAATGTATATATTTTATTGACAAAATTCTCAAATTTAAGAACAAAATTAGTGATATGTTTAAGATTTTAATTTTCAATTATTAATTTCAACACTGGTCATACTCATAACACACGTGAAAAAAAGGATTAGTATATTGTATGCACTTAAATTAAAAGTGAGGATTAGCATATAAATACAACATATATACAAATTATGGTTGAAATAAATAAAATCATATTTCAAAAAATATTCAATATGCTTGTCATTTAAAAGATATTAATGTGCTCTTCCTAATGATATCATTTTTACAAAAAAAAAATCAATCCAAAATATGAGAAAAAAAAAAAAAAAAGATGAACAATGCTTCACAAGGCTTCTGACATCAACGGTGCCTTTCTCTTTCATGAACTGTGATTGTTTTTAACTTTTGGTACCACTTGAAACCTTAACATCCGGTTTCCAAGTTGCCTTGTAATTTTGTCCTCGATCAAACGGTGCAAAATTAAAGATGTCAGTTCCAACGTTCCTGTTTTGGTAAAGGTTTGGCAAAGATTTTAAGTGGCAAAGGTTTGTAGAAGCCACCCGACACTATAGCTAGGGTGATTGCTACAATTAGCTCCCAAGTCATGTAAAAGTGATTTTGTACAGAATAAAAGGTGACCGTTTGATTTTGACGGGACTGATATAGATCGCACGTTGTTTTGACAATACAATTGAGTCAAAGTGTAAAAACCAGTTAACTGATTGTAAAGGTTTGTTAACCTGTTTTTTTTAAAAATAATTTTTTACTCTAAAAAATGTGCATGTCAGATTTTAACAGTAATTGATTAAAAAGGTATAATCTAGCAAAAAAAGATTAAGAAGGTGTAAAAACTATTTTACCCCTTTTATTTTTCAAATTTTCCATTCTCTCTTTCTCTCTTTTCTCCGCCTGTTCATCTTCTCCCTACCAAGGGCCATCATCAACTCCACCACTTTATTGGCCAAAAAAAAAAACTCCACCATTTTTACTACATAACCCATACCCAAAATCAAGGGCTAAATGATCTCCATTAAAAAAATAAAAATGAACTCCAGTTAAGTAGAAAAAAAAGAAAGAAAAATAAAAATGATCCATATGGTGAGAAGATAGTTCTTAGTGAAGGAAACAACATATAAAAAAAATAGACCGATCCAACGGTGGAGTTTGGAGATCGAAGAAGGAGGAGAAGGGTTCGGTTAAGGCTTGGTTCAACAATTTCTTGGAGGCTTTTCGAAAAATAAGATCAGATTCAGTGTCGGGGTGAGAATCCAACCATATATGGAAAGTTTGACTGTGAATGGAGGTTATTTCCGACTCCGGTGTGGCAATTTGCGGTGATCCGCGGGGCTGACAGACGATGGCTAGGAGAGAGAAGAAAAAAATTGGGAAAAGAGTAGAAAAGAAAGAGAGAAAAAGGAAAAAAAAAGGGAAAAAAAAGAGAGAGAAAGAGAAAAAAGTGTTTTAGTGCAACAGTGAGTTTTGAGGATTTCATTTTGACTCAGTTTTTTCCTTTACTTTTTCAATTCTTTATTTTCTCTTTCTTATTGTAAATTTTTCCTATTCAGCGATCTGCACTGTTAAACACAATCTTCAAAGTGTTTTCAGTCCCTATTTCTCTTTCCTTTTTGCCCCTTAACAGGATGACTTTCGGGCCCAAAATTCCAAAAGTCATTACATCTTATGGTTCAAATTGCTTGGCACTTTTTTGTGTGGCCTCAATTTCTTTTGGACCCACATGCATCCGCTCTGACATATTGTAGGGGGCTGATCGTAGACGGCGTCTTGTAGCTAGTGCGTCACTAACTGAGAGTCCAATTGGTCACATAAACCAATTTATCTTTGAAGGGTTAAATAACTTCTATTTGACTCTAAATTTAAAATGGAGCTTCCTTAAGATGTCTACTACATACTCTATTTCACAACATTTCTTCATATTAGAATTTAACATATGGATTTTGATCCATGTAAAAAACAGTCGACTAATAGTTATAAGTTCTGGACAAATTTTCTTTAATTCAAATTTTAGGCATGAAATCTTTGAATCTATGTGTTTGCGGCTATTGAATGAATGAAAGTAGACTCGTAAACCTTCCCAACGAGACACTATATGCCTCATTTTGAGTTGTAAGGTGAAAAATCCACAAAAAAAATCAATATAATGTAGTATAATAATCATTTTAAAAGTTAACTGACAATCTAAACTTTAAAGCTAGTATAGTTAAATCCTAAAAATGTTCTCATATCTTCTTAATTTCACTTTCTATTTTTAACTAATTATAAATTAACCCCAAATTAGGTTAGTCCTTACATTTTCTTTTTACGGGTCAATATTATAAATTTTTTTTAGTAAGGCCAAATCCTTACAATTTCTATTTAGTTGAGTCAATTTGCTTTTTATTCTATATATTGATCTATATGTATTTAAAGTAGAATTTCAATTTCAGTAAATTTCAGTAGGGTTAATTGACTTATTATTCATAATATGAGCTATGCCACTAATTGGTGATCCAATTGGCCACATAAGTCAACTAACATTTAAGGGGTTAAATGATTTCTATTTGACTCTAAATTTAAACTGGAACTTCCTTAAAATTATTACTACAAACTCTATTTCACAATCTTTCTTCATATTAGAGTTAAAATTATGGGTTTTTGTTCATGTAAAAAAGGTCAACTATTGTTACAAGTCATGGACAGATTTGCTTCAATTCAATTTTTAGGTTCGATATAGTTTGAGATGTTTGAGGCTACTGAATAAATGAAAGTAGACTCATAGCCCTTTTCAACGAGGTACTATATGCCTCATTTTGATGTGTGAGGTGAAAAATATGATCTACTGATTACTGAATTTGAAGCAAAAAAATCTATCAGATCAGTAAAACCGGGTCTAGTTCTAGCCTAGAGTTTCTATAGAAAATAGTCTACTTGGACCGGGGCGATCCATGGTTGAACCGGGGTTGGGCTAGCAAAATAGTATTTCTCCTCTTAGTCTAATTTGACCCGAAACAATCCAATCTCGTCCCATTTGATCTTGATCCTTCCAAAGCCCATCAAAAAACATTCTTAAGCCCCTATAACCAACCCTTAAGCATCCAAATTCCATTATATTCAATTATTTCAAATATTAGTTTGGTTTTGAATTTATCTCAAAAAATGTTTGGTTTTGAATTATCTAGGAAATGCCTTTGGATTTTTAAAAGGATAAATAAATAAAGGTTTATTGCCCAAAATCCCCTTGAAATATCATAAAAATGACACTTAGTCTTTTGTTTTTCCAACTTTGCCTTCTGAACTATGAAAGAAAGACATTTTGTCCCCTGTCGTGACAGAATTTAATCACGTGCGTGTAGGTTACTAATGGGTCTGTTAACTCAAAGTTGTCTACTGACATGGAATTTTCACACCGGTTAAAAGTAGGCCCCATGTCAACCCTTTTTTACCCTCCACAAATTGATAAAAATCCAATTGGGGTCCATTTTTTGGCTGACGTGGAAATTCCACGTCAACAAAAAACCTCGAGTTAACATACCCGTTTGTCACGTGCACACACATGACTGAATTCTATTACGGCGGGGGCAAAGTGTCATTTATTTCATAATTCAGGGGGCAAAGTTGGACCAAAAAAAGATTATAGGGTAAAGTGCCCTTTTTGTGATATTTCAGTGGGGATTTTGGGCATTAAGCCAATAAATAAATAAAACTCCTTTTTATGTATTGTACACAAATAAATATGGGTTTGGCGGCCTATATTTGGGATAAGAGAATTTCGCCAATGATAGTAGGGGAAAAACGGAAAATAAAAATTGCTAAACTTTTTTCTGAACAAAGAAAATTGCTAATTTTTGCATTTGGCGGAGACACTATATTCGGACAAATGTACGTATGTTAGTAACAAATTTTGAGAGGCTTCAGTTTGACAACCAAAATAGAGAAAACTAACAACCTGTTTGAAACCAACCTGTTGGAAACAGAGATAATAAAAGGCAATGCATGGTCAATGTGTTTGAATTTTGAATTTCTTGATAGAGATTTTACCTAAGGAAAAAGAAAAAAAGGAAAAGAGAGGTTTTGGGCCTCTCTAACTACTACTTGTTTGTAAAAAAAAAAAAAAAAAAATCTATCAAGTAGTTTTTTTCCTTGAATTTCAGAAAAAAAAATCTGATACATTGAATGAATCTTCATTTTCATATATAATTGAACATGTGGAGTCATCATCAAAGGGGACATGGTGCAAGGAAAGGAACAGGAAATGGGTTAATAGCAGTAGCCATAGACAAGGATAAAGGGAGTCAACATGCTCTGAAATGGGCTGTGGAGAATCTTGTTTTCAAAGGCCAAACTATTGTTCTTATTCATGTTGTTACTAAACATTCCTCATGCCATGGACGTAACTCTCTTTCTCTCTCTCAATTTCAATTTTTATAACTTTTACGTCCCAATAATACGTGGATTTTGTCCAACTTTATGTTGATTCGTTACGTGATTGTAATTGAAACTTCTGCTTTACATATGGAGGAGGAAATTGTTGATTATATCTGGCTTTTGTATGTTGTTAGATTTTCTTTTGAATGTTAAATTCTTATTGAATTTACCTGGATGCAGATTCATGTACAGTTTCTGACCAAGGCTTGCCTCTATCAAACAAGCAGATGGTGGAAAAGCTAACCAAGGAAATATTCCTCACCTACCATTGCTTTTGTACACGAAAGGATGTAAGTTCATCAATTTAATGCAATCTTTTTTTGAGCATTTGCAACAATTTAAGCCAGGAAACATAAACAAATCCCCATTCCTCTAGAAATCTGATATTTTTGTTGTTTCTATATCTGTCATTAATCATTTGCTTCAAATTGTTTAACCATATGGAAGTTTTGGTCTCATGTATACAATTTGATATTGACTTAATTAATCGGTCTCTTGTTTTCTACACTTGACATCAGATACAATGCCTTGATATTATACTGGAAGACTCCGATGTTGTCAAAGCATTGACAGAATATGTTTCCTATGCTGCAATCGAGAAATTGGTTCTTGGTGCCCCATCTCGCAGTGGATTCATGAGGTATGTACTTGAGGCTGTTAGGGATTGAACCCTACCATTGAAACTAAGAGTCCAGCACTCTACCACCAGGCCAAATGCTCGATGGTCCTTGTTTTCCAACATAATATTCACAAAAATGGGTGTTTGATAGGGTCATTAGAAAAATTATTAGCCAACATTTTCATGGTGGGAAGATTGTCCAAGAACAATTCCATCTTCATGAAACAGAATCTGACATATGGTTTCTCTATTATGCAGAAAATTCAGGGCTGATGTTCCAAGCAATGTATCAAAAACTGCACCTGATTTCTGCACTGTGTATGTCATTTCCAAAGGAAAAGTCTCTACATTACGAAATGCCACTCGTCCAGCTCCAAACAGCTCCCCACTTCTCGATCAAGTCAGGAAACAAAATGCAGATTATGCTGAAAAACAATCCCTACATAGTGCTAGTGTTAAAACAGGTCTGTTTTTTTCGTTCCTATATTGTAAATGTCGTTTCAATTTGTTTATTTATGGAATCATTGAAATGCAACATATGTGAATCTCTTGAACATACAGCTGAAAAGTCAATAGTCAAGCCTCGTACTTCAGTTGATGGTGGCACCAGGTAAATTTTAAGCAATAACCAATATTAAAGATATATTTATGATCTTAATGGTGAACTAATTAACCATCATCATCTTTTTCATTACCAGGTCACCGTACCACGGTACGTCAAGAGCGAGTTTGATGAGAGCCTTTGGGGATTTCTCAGAATCAGATACTGACATATCATTTGTCAGCTCTGGCAGACCAAGCACTGACCGCAACTCTTCTTTGATGTTCGATTCATTCATCGATTCTACTCGAAATTCGCGGATATCAACTAGCACAGATCATAGTTTAGGATCAATGCGGTCGGCAATGAGATGGAATGAGCGTGGTTCTCCTTTACATCATGATCACTTCTCACAAATTTCACAAGAGAGTGCAAGATCATCATGTTCATCTCAGAATCTGGTAATTAAGGCTTTAATCATATTTCCTTTAAACCAGAAACTGGGCTCCATTCCATTCATCTCATGAATATTGTATATTCTTCTTATTTGATTCTACAAAACAAACAGGATGAAGTGGAAGCTGAAATGAGGAGACTAAGGCAAGAATTGAAGCAAACAATGGACTTGTATAGTAATGCATGTAGAGAAGCTCTTTCAGCAAAACAACAGGTACAGGCAAGTCCTAATATCTTCATTTTAGTCCTTTTTTTTTTTAAAGGCAATAAGTTATATTGAAGTACAAAATAAAAACCAATTTGTAAAAAAGATACATAACTCCCAAGACAAAAAGCAACAACTAGAAACAGCCGATCTAAGACTAAATCAAACTCGAGAGACATAGAAAAAAACGAACAACAATAGAATGTTGTTGATTACGTAAACGAGTTGTAATGAGACTTTTCATGCTAGGCAATGGAGTTGAATCGGTCCAAAAACCAAGAAGACCTGAAATTGGAAGAGGCACGAGTAGCCGAGGAAGCAGCAATGTCAGCTGCAGAGCAAGAGAGGGCTAAATGCAAGGCAGCCGTAGAAGCAGCACAGAAAATTACAGAATCTGGATCCGGAAAATCCCATTTAGAAGGGGAAGCACTAAGAGAAGCATTGGAAATGAAGCAAATGTTGGAAGCCCTGTCCCGAAGTAACATCAAATACAGAAGATACTCCATTGAGGAAATTGAACAAGCAACAGATGGCTTTGACATTTCTAGAAAGATTGGAGAAGGAGGCTATGGCCCTGTTTATAAGTGTAATCTTGATCACACCGCGGTTGCAGTTAAAGTTCTACGCCCAGATGCTGCCCAAGGGAGACTACAATTTCTTCAAGAGGTAAAAAAACTAAGAGTTATTATTTGATACACCGCCAATGTAGTTTTTTGACTACACAAACGGGTTAAAAAGTTGAGAAGTATCCCATTTCAAAAGTGCAGTCTGCTAAAGTAAAAAACTAATCATTTTGATAATAATTCAAAAACTAATCATTTTGATAAAGTAAAAAACAGATTTGACACTCAATTATATCTGCAGGTTGAAGTACTTAGCTGCATCCGCCATCCCAACATGGTACTTCTTCTAGGAGCTTGTGCGGAGTATGGGATTTTAGTGTATGAACACATGGCTAAAGGAAGCTTAGAGGACCGTATATTCAGAAAAGGAAACACTCCAGCTCTTTCATGGCAACTCAGGTTCCGAATAGCTGCAGAAATTGCCACAGGCTTACTATTTCTCCATCAAACGAAGCCGGAGCCAATTGTGCACCGTGACCTAAAGCCTGGAAACATTTTGCTAGACAGTAACTACGTCAGCAAAATTAGTGATGTTGGATTAGCCAGGCTTGTTCCTGCTGTTGCTGAGAATGTGACACAGTGTCGAATGACTTCAACAGCAGGAACTTTCTGTTACATTGATCCAGAGTATCAGCAAACAGGAATGCTTGGTGTGAAATCTGATGTATATTCATTGGGAATCTTGCTTCTTCAAATTATAACAGCTAAGCCACCAATGGGTTTGACTCATTATGTTGAGCGAGCTATTGAGAAGGGCACATTTATGGAGATGCTTGACCCTGCTGTGCCTGATTGGCCTGTTGAAGAAACCTTGTCTTTAGCAAAGATGGCTCTTGGATGTGCGGAACTCAGACGGAAAGACAGGCCAGATCTTGACAAGGATGTCTTGCCAGAGCTTAATAGACTCAGAGAAATTGCTGAAGAGTCAATGGATCAACTCTTTTTTGCTCATAGTGCTAGACCCTCCCCTCACCATAGCCAAGCTTCTATTTCAGAGGTGAGCTTACATTGATTTTTCTGTTTGTTAGAAAGTTTAGCCCCTAAACTTGTAAGAAGGCAACAAATTAGTCCTTGAACTTTCAAAATTTTTTTTTAATTACACGTCCGAATTTGCAACTTCCGCTACATTCGGCCTTTGTTGAATAAAAGTTGGCACGACGCAATTAATCATTGGAGAATCTAGAGTTATAAATTTAACGGAACCATCAACTTCTGTTCAATCAAGGGTTAGATGTGGCAGAAATTGCAAAATTAGGTGTGCAATTGAAAAAAAATGGAAATTTAAGAGCTAATTTGTTTACTTGGAGCCGAAAAGTCTATCAAGCCCTGATTTTTGTTTTTAAAATCTAAAAAATACTTAAACTAATCCAATTCCAAATTTAAATGTGAACCATTTGCCACCCACTAGGTTGACCTTTCTTTCTTTTTTCTTTCAGACATGAAATGAATAGTGATCCTTAAGTTGAAAGACAGAGGAATGATCAAATCAGAGGAAGGTTAAGGAACAATTTGGGAAAATAAAGGATCGAGATTGAACTCAAGAGTTTCTTTATATCATTTTACAAAACTATTAGAGCCAAGAGAAGAAGCTATAGCCAAAACTCATTGGTAATGGTTCCTTATAGGAACGACTATGTTTGTTTTGGGGCTTGGTATCCGTCAAGTGTCATCAAACTCAAAGTGCTTTCTCATTCTCCAGCTTGCTTATATTTTTTCTCTCTCTTTCAATTCTTGTAAATAATTTGGGATAAACCTGACATGAACAAATATACTTAACAACAAAACTTTTAAAAAGGAAAAAGAAAAAATACATTACAAGATTTTGAGATAGAAACTTCTTTTGCAAGAAATTTCCTTACTTTCATCATCTATCTAATATAAAAACTCAAAAAGAGATATTGATATCATTGTATCCAAATCTCATTTTCCATTTTTTTTATTGTTTAATAACACTAGTGATTTTTCCAGGTGCTTACAAAATTTGATGGAACTTAATTTAATTTTTAGTTTTTTTGTGTAATATATAATTAGAATAATATATAATAATCTTAATTATCATTGCTTTTCAAAAATAAAATTTGTCTAATTTGTTGCTCATACTTAAAATAAGTTTGAGACCAGAATTATTTGTTAATCTTCATTTATCTATTTTTTAAAGTTTGAAGTTAAAACTTATAAATGAGTGCAAGGGCGGACTAAGGGGTGGAGGGGCCACCGAACCCAACCCAAAGAAACCCACTTGAACTTATATTGAATAATAAGTCCCTCAACTTTAATTTTGACTAATGTTACGTGTACTCTTGAATTCACAATTTTAACTAAATAGACTCTTTTGTAACGACACTCTAATAAGCCATTAAATTTGCTAACATCATCAATCTATGTGGCAAAAAATTTAATAATCTATATTATATATAAAAGTATGAGTTTTGTAAAACTTTTGAATCGACTATTATACCTTTATTTTTCTAATTGAATCGACTATTATATCCTTATTTTTCAAACATATTTCTTAAATGCCATTACTTAACTATTATAGTTTTATTCTACTAAAAACTCTATTTTTATTCAATTAAATTTAATATCTTTATAATTACTTTAAGTTTTACCATTGTACTAGTTTTTTCAAAATATAGAGTTTTATTCTACTAAAAACTCTATTTTCATTTAATTAAATTCAATATTTTATAATTATTTTATTTTTACCATTTTAATTTAAAAAGTTATTATGATTGACATCTTACTATTTGATAGTTTATAATAATGTATTATGATTAAAGTTTATTATTTCCCTAATGTGCAATTATTTTATTTGACTTATAATTAATTTTTTTGCTTGATAAAAACTTGCTATATAATTAAAAAATCTAACATTCTTATAACTATGTCATTTTTACCATTTTACTATTTTAATTAAAAAAACTTAGATGTATTAGAAAATTTTAAATATACTCTTATA
>AWUE01024731.1:0-35177 GCA_001974825.2 Corchorus olitorius
CTCTTATGATTCTTTGTTATTTTGATTTCATAATTATGTTGATCCTTAATATGTGTATGCATTCAAAGTTTTTGAAAAGTTTAAATTAAGATGAAATTTTGATTTGCATTAATTTAGAATTGTAGGGTTGTTTTTAGGTGTTCAAATTTAGTAAGTTCATAGTTTTCTACACTAGTTTGCTAGGGACTAGCAAAGATTTAGTGTGGGGGAAATATGATTGAGCTAAAAAAGATCCTATTTTTATGCCTATTTTACTATGTTTTTAGACCCATTTATGCTTAATTATATGCTATTTTATTAATATTTGTGTTTTTAGTCTTTAAGTGATGTGAAAATGAGAAATTGTTATTTTTCACTATTTTTGTAGCTATTCTGATGACTTTTTACACAGATTTGAGCAAAGCAATTTTGAGCATAGATTTGGAGATTCGAAGTTCGTGTTTGAAGACCATTTGAAGATAAATTGGAGACTTGAAGACCATTGAAGACTTGAAGACCATTGAAGATTTATTTCAAGAGGAAGAATTGATAAATTGGAGCTTTAATTGAAGACAAGCCATGGATAAGCCCTTAAGCTTTGTTATTTATGGATAATTTATATGGGAAAATACTCAGCCCATATAAGATATTAATTGGAATTAAAATCCCAATTAATGACTCCTAAATCCAAGGAAATATCAAAATCCCGTAGATTCCCGATTCTAGTCCTAACAGGATTAGGATTCAGGAGCAGTTTTGGTAGAAAATTCATAACTTTCTGCTCAGACCTCCGATTGAAGCCCATGAGTACTCGTTGGAAAGCTAACTCCGAGATCTACAACTTTCCTTTAAAGTCCAAGACCCATTTCTACCGTTTTTAAGCCCGAAAATGCCGTTGAAGTTTCTACACGAATTCAGCAAAAATTCAGGATCCTATTTTGACTTGGATTCTACTCTAGGAAGACTTTTAATCCAACTTGGAGTCCAAGTTAGATCCTAAAACCGGCCTAGACTCCTTTCCAAGTTAGGATTGAAATTTTCAGGGTTAGTTCCACTATAAATAGCCACCTCCTGTATCACAAATCACACACCTACATACCACACACATAGATAATTTCTTTTCTTCTAGTTTTCTTCTAGTTTTTAGGCAAAGGGTGTGCCACCCCCTATAGCCATAGGGAGGTGCGGCATACCTAGGTATTTTGCAAGGAGATTTCGCCCCTCCAAGGTCCTGTAAGTACTCTTATGCCGCTCATGGATTTTCCCGAATCCATGAGTAGCTAAATTCTTAATACTTCTGATCCTTTGGTGAATTCAATCAATTAAATATGGTGAGATTTCTGTTCTTATAATTTGGTATTTTATTCTTGATAGATAGCATGTTAAACTCTGTTTTAATTCTACAATCTTGATCTTTATTGATTTATGTGGCCACTAAAGAGGTAATTTGAGAGATTGTTGGCTAGATCAAACAACAAGGTTGACGCATGAGTTTGATTGTGTGTAGCAAGTTAGCCGCGCTTGACGGCGAGTTAATTGGGTTTGCATGCCAGTGATCAGATTTATCTGGTTGTTGTATGGTTTTATTTATCAAGCATGTGTGAAAGAACTAATAAAAGTTGATCTTAATGCTTTGAATCCTAGCAAATCTTTAAGGCTTGACGGCTAATTGATTAGTTAGGAGGAAAAAGGGGTAATTTAAGGCTTGACGGCTAATCTTATCTAAATAGCATGTTAGGGTTTTCCCTAGGCCAGTTATCATCTTGAACTTAATATTGAATTTATCTTTTAAATCAAGGACCCATAATTAATTTGATTGTTTTCTACCATTGGTGAAGAAGTATATCCTTAATTATTGTTTTCTTTCTTATCTGCTATAGACTTAGATTTAATTTACTTTGCTTTGTTTTCTAGTTTAATTGTTTTCTGTCAATCTTTGTTTTCTGTGTTGTTTTTGAGAGATTTTAAGGACTAAATTTTCGGATAAAATCTATCACCCTTCTCTGTGGGATCGACCCCTACTTGCCCTATCTACTTAGTTAGGAGTTTGTTGGGATTTTATTTTTATGATTGTTGACGACCGATCATATTTGGTTTGATGAAGTTTGAGCATTTTTCACTATTCATATCTTCTAATATAAGATCATGCCACATGTCAACTTAATGGATTATTTATCAAATAGTCCTCAGATATTTTAGCTCTATTCTATTTATTCCTTATGTTATTTTTTTACACGATTCAACCCTTATGCTTTATTTCTTTTATAGGAAAGCCCTAAGACATTTTTATTCTATTCAATTCAGTCTCTCAAATATTTTATTCTATACAATTTAGTCTTTTAACTTTATTTCTTATATTTTTTTTATTTTACTTATTAATACTTTTTAAATATGATCTAAACGATAAAGTAGTAATAAATTAAAAGTTGTCGCAGCGAAGCTTGATGGGTATTTTCAGGATAATAAGATTCTAAATGTATGTGTAGATCATTAATATTTTTTTATTAGATAGTGAATATTATCATATTCCTTTCAGTCAAAGTAATTTTTTCCGCTTTTGTTATTTTTTGAAAAAAAAATGTTTCAATACAACATTTTTTAAGGAGGATACATTCAAATTCCATTACAATCAAATAATTCTTTATATGCCCAAATATCTAATGAGAAATGACCAAATAAACAAACTATATAATAACAAACATTCCAATTATATCACATATAGATAATTTTCTGCCAATTATATAGGCATAATGCCCATTTTTTTCACTCGACTTTTACAAAAGGGACATTTTCTCTATGAACTTTCAATTTGAAACTTTCAGTTTCTAAACTATCAAAATTAAAAGAATTTTCCCAAACTTTTAATTTGGAACTGTCACCACCGTAAAACTATTAAAATTGAGACAATTTACCCCCAAGAAATTATAATGTGGCATTATGTTAGGTCAGCAGTTTTTTACGACCGAGGAAAAATTGTACTGTCTTGATTTATTTTGATAGTTTAGGAAGGGAAAATGTCAAGATTGTAAAAGTTTAGGGCAAATACTCATTTAGCAGGTTTGGCATTGCGTTTAGAGATAATAAAAAAAAACTGTTTTCACCTCAAACGCAATACCAAATAAGACTTGATTTGTGTTAAAAGCTGATTTTAACCGTAAAAGCCAAATCAATCCGAAAAGCTAATCTTTAGGTGGTTTTGCATTTCAAAAGTGTTTTTGGACATTAAATGACTAAAGTCTCTTAATTATTTTTCTCTCGTCTTTTTTTCTTTTTAATTGATAGATCAGTTTTAGACATTTTATCTTTCGACAACACTTGTTTACAGCAATACTAAATTTTATTTATATTTTTCTACTGTATTTCAAAAAATACTAGTCCCAGGACCCGCGCTCCGTGCTGAGGTTTTGAAGGGAGGGAACAGTTAGTTATGAACAATAGGTATTAGCTGTAATGATAGTTGATTTTTCGTAGCTTGTAGCTGTTGTATTTGCTATGAACATCGGAAGTATAGAAAGGATATATGCAAAATATTTTGTTCGTGTTTTTTTAAACTTAAGTCTATGCTATAAATAGTGATTGTGAATCCAAATTAGATAGACTGTCAAGCGAGATCATCAAATTTCAGAAACATTTTTGAGATCTGAAACCTCAAAATTGGCTTTTGAGTCCTTAATGAAAGTTGCAAGTCATTAAATTTTTTTCAAGAAAACATCAGCTTATATAAGTCAATATGATTTGCACAAGCGTAAGTTAGCAGGTCTAACTTCCTCGAGAAAACCCAACGTTTATTCACCCAATTTTGATCGATTCTTACTGATTTCTGCTCGAATTGATCTGATTTGTTTGATTCCTTCATTCGTTTTCCCTTTTTTAATCTATTCCTTCATTTTTTTATTGAAAATTCTGATGGCAGATGAGGTACCTATCGCTGTTGAAATTGGAGGCAATCGAGATTACTCTGGTCTTTTTGTTGAGGATTTTGGCCTCCATTCCATCTTGCCGGTGAACCCACAGAAACAAATCTTGTGGGCGCCAGATGAAGTCTACGATTCTGGTACTCTGAAGTGGCGACATTGTGTGATTGCTCAATTTCAAGGTAAAATCCCAAATCTTAATCTCTTTCAACGTATGGTCAATCAATTATGGGGACGAGAGGGGTTAGTTAAAGTCACTGAAATTGAAGATAACTTGTTTGTGATTCAATTACCTAGTGAGCATACTAGGACTTTTGTTCTTGAAAATGGTCCTTGGCATGTGCAGAACATGCCACTTTCATTAAGAAATGGGAACCTGGTGGGTCTGGTATTGATTTTGATATGAAGAAATTCCCTCTATGGATTACATTGAAAATTGTCCCTCTAGAGTTATATACTAAGCTTGGATTGAGTTTTATTGCTAGTACTTTTGGTACGCCTCTCTATTTGGACAGGGCTACTGCCATGAAACAGAAACTGTCAATTGCTAAGGTATGTGTTGAAGTTAATCTTGATATGGCTATTTCTAACTCAGTTCAAGTTGAGCTTAAAGATGGTACAACTGTTGTTATTGATGTTGAAGTTCCTTGGAGACCGCCTAAGTGCTCCACATGCCAGGTCTTTGGTCATGCTAATTGTCTTTTCGCTCCTTAATGACCTGTACAACAAAGATGGACTCCCAAAGAAGTTATCTGAACCTATTATTGCTCCTGTGAATACTACTATAGTTGATAAGGAAACTGTAAATACTCTTGTGAATACACAAGCTCAAGTGCAGAATGATGAACTTCCTATTACTACTACTACTTCTCCACTTACTCATACTGAACATATTACTTCTGGAAATGATATTGCTTCTATTGTACATTCTGTTACTCCATCTAAGTCCCCTGGTACTAAGCTATCTGCAGAAGCGAAAGGGAAAGCTCATGCTAGTGCTGCTAAGAGTTCTGAAAATAGATTTGCCATTCTTCAACAAGAGTTAGAGGATATGGCAGAATCTAGCTCAATGCATTGTCCTGACATTGAGGCTGCAAAGACCCTCTATGTTAGGAAACCAAGGGCTGCATCTGAGAATATTCATAATATTGTGTTGAAAGTTAAGCCAAAAGCAAAGACTAATCGGGCTAAAACTAAATCTAAAGGTGAGAAGGCTACTGCAATGGCTTCTCGAGGTTCTCCTGCTTCTAACTCTAAATGACGTTCCTTATTTGGAACACCAAGGGTTTAAACAACCCAATAAAACAGTCTGAAGTAATAAAGAAGATTAAAAAGGTTGAATGTCGATTTGGTCTGTCTTCTGGAGACTCATGTGAAGATGGATGTGTAATTCTGCAGGTATTATCTCTAAGTCATTTTCTGGTTGGAATTCTTATTGCAATTATGATTATGCTGTTAGTGGGAGAATTTGGTTTTTGTGGAAATTTTGTTATCAAGTTACTGTTGTTGCTGCTTGTGATCAATGTGTCACTTGTCATGTTGACTATCATGGTAAACAATTTTATTTTTCTGTTGTGTATGGTGCTAATACTGAAATTGCTAGACGTAGACTTTGGTAGTATCTTATTGATTTAAGTCACACCGTTGGTTCTTCTCCTTGGATTGCCGCTGGTGATTTTAATATCATCTCTAATGTTACTGAGAATTCTGACTTTAATGGTTCTCAAGTTTCTGGGTCGAATATTGATGAATTTAATGCATGTTTATCTCAACTTGACTTAGTTGATCATGCTTATTCTGGTCCTTTGGATACTTGGAGTAATAAAAGAGATGTAGAGGATGGTTTCATTGCTAGGAAACTTGACAGAGCACTGGTGAATATTAGTTGGTTAGAGTCATTCCATGACACTTCAGTTGAGTTTTTAGCTCCAGAGGTGTCTGACCATTGTGCTATTCTAGTAAAGATGAGTGCACAATGGGTTTCTCCACCTAAGCCCTTTCGTTTTTTCAATTTTTGGACTAAACATGAGCTGTTCTTATCTACTGTTGAGCAATCTTGCTCTCAGCCTGTTTTTGGGAGGGATCCTATGATTAAACTTTTCAGGAAACTTAAGAGACTCAAGCCTATTCTCAGGAAATTCAATTATGATCATTTTGATCAGCTTTCTACTAAGGTCACTTAGAAGAGGGAAGAGGTCAATTGCTTGCAAACTGCATTGCTCACCTCTGCTTCTCCCCAGATTGTTCAAGACCTTAAGGCTAAATCTATTGAGTTACAAGACCTTTTACTAGCATAGGAAAGTTTTTATAGACAAAAGTCTCGCATTCAATGGGTTCAGGTGACCAGAACACCAGATTCTTTCACAAGACGGTGACTGTCAAAAACAGATCTAATATCATTAGAACTTTCTAATCTGCTAATGGTGATACTTTAGAAACTTTTCAGCAAATATCTAGTGAAGCTATTCAATTCTATGAGCAATTACTTGGGAAAAAGGATACCAATGTTGGAGGTTGTTCTTTTGAGATTCTACAAGATATCCTTCAAGATACGGTCCCTCTTGATTTGTAGCAAAGTCTCATTGCCCCAATTACTAAAGAAGAGGTTCAGTCCATTTTATTTTCAATAAATGGTGACAAAGCACCAGGGCCTGATGGCTTTAATGCCCACTTCTTCAAAACAGCATGGTGCATTGTTCAGGATAATGTTGTTGCAGCTATTCTCCATTTTTTCTAGTCAGGTTCTCTCATTCCTGCTTTTAATTCTACTGCAATTGCTTTAGTGCCTAAAGTTCCTAGTCCTAGGTACATTATTGAGTTTGGGCCCATTGCTTGTTGCACTATTATCTATCGTTGCATCACCAAGATAGTGGCCAATAGGATGAAGGAATGTTTGCCTTTTCTTATTGCTGAAAATCAATGTGCTTTCATTGAAGGTAGAAAGCTTTTGGATAATGTACTAATGGCACAAGAGTTGATATGTGGTTATAGTAGAAACTGCATCTCTCCTAGATGTGCACTTAAGATTGATCTGTGGAAGGCATTTGATTCAGTGGATTGGGACTTTCTCATCAATATTCTTAAAGCTCAAAAGTTTCCTGAGGTGTTTATAGCTTGGCTCACTGCTTGTTTTATTTCTCCAAAGTTTTCCATTTCCTTAAATGGTGGATTATTTGGCTATTTTTCTGGGGCTCGAGGAGTTAGGCAAGGAGACCCTATCTCTCCTTATCTATTTGTTTTAGCTATGAATGTATTATCTAGGTTGCTTGACTTTGGTGTTCTTCTTGGAGTTTTTTCTTTTCATCCAAAGTGTAAAAGGATCAACCTCACCCATCTTTGTTTTGCTGATGACCTTATAATTTTTACTAGAGGTAGTTCTGATTCTGTTTCTGGTGTCAAGAATTTGCTTGACCTCTCTTACAACTTTTCTGGTCTTCAATTGAATTGTGAGAAGAGTGAATTATTCACTGCTGGGGTTTCAGATGTTGTTCTTCATGATATGGTTCTGGTTTCTGGATTTAAGGTTGGTAAACTGCCTGTCAGATATTTGGGTCTTCCCCTGGTTTCTAAAATATTATCTGATCGAGATTGTGAAGCTTTGATTGAGAAAGTAAAGAGTCGGATCACACACTGGACTGTCAAGCATCTTTCTTTTGCTGGGAGACTTCAACTGGTACAGTCAGTGCTGTTTAGTATACAAAATTTTTGGTGTCAGAGCTTTCTTCTTCCAAGCTCTGTTATCAAAAGGCTGAATCAATTATGCTCTTATTTTTTTCTAGAAAGGAAATGATGGTGGTTCTCATGGAGCTATAGTGAGTTGGGACTGGATTTGTCATCCCAAATCTGAAGGAGAATTAGGTTTAAAGAATTTTTTAGTGTGGAACCAAGCTTGTGTTTTGAAGCACCTTTGGTGAATATATATGAAGGCAGGCTCATTATGGATTGCTTGGATCTATAATTATGTGCTTCATGGAGACAATATCATGACAATACAAAGCCTGCAAAGATTCAGTTGGAACATTAAGAAGGTGCTTAAACTTCAAGATTTAGCTATGTAGTTTATTCTAACCAATGGAGAGTGGAATTTTCCTACTGGTACTTTTCAAACTTCAGCTGTTTATGATGCTTTGAGGCATAAGAACTCAGAAGTGGCTTGGCAAAAATTACTTTGGTACTCATATAATCTGCCAAAGCACTCTGTGGTGACATGGATGACTATTCTTGACAGACTTCCAACTAAAGATAGGCTCATTGGCTGGCATATTCAAGTTGATTCTCCTATTTGTGTTCTTTGTGGATTGTGTCCTGAGTCAAGGGATCATATCTTCTTCTCTTGTGACTACTCTAAGCTGTTGTGGAAGCGTATTCTGTTAACTTGCAAACTTACAAGAGCTGTGAAAGATTGGCATGGTGAGTTGCAATGGGCTATTTGTCGTATTAAAGGCAAGTCTTTGCTTTCCTTGATTTTGAGACTTGCTTGGAATGCTTTCTGCTATATTCTTTGGTGTGAGAGAAATGCTAGAATTTTTCAAGGGAAAATGCAAACCGTTGATCAAGCCTTTTATGTTATTCGTGATGTCATTAGTTATAAGCTTGATGGTTTTTGTAATGTTGCTAAGAATCCCATTAATTTGTTTCTCTGTGATAGTTGGGGTCTCAAGTTGAATTGGTAGTTGCTTTGCAACTTTGTCATTGTATTTGGTGTTTTGAGGCAGTTCTTTTTCCTGCCTTCTGGATGAATACATATTTATCCAAAAAAAATTATCTTTCAATAGACAATTGAATCACATTGATCGGAAAAATAGAACAAAAAGTAAAAGAATTAAAGCCGAAGCGTTAAAGCGTCCAAGCCAGAATTTGTAAAGGATTAAATAGCATAAAGCATAAAAGTATGGGGTCATTTGATAAATAATCCAGGGAAAAGATATTTGTTTATGGAGACCAAACATAAAAATTCCCTCTTGAACGCTCCACGAAACTCATTAATCAAATTAAGCTTTCAGGCCCTTGATGAAAGTCGTAGATCATGCAATAACCTTTTAACCGACACTTGAATAATTTCAATCGGACATGTGGACCGAAAATTATACAATATTATATAGACCGGCAATCGAGACAACAAAATTTCAGAAGCATTTTTTAGAATCAAAACATTAAAATTGGCTTTTGAGTCCTTAATGAAAGTTGTAAACCATGAAATTACCTTTAAATAGACACCTAAATTATCTTGATCGGACAAATAGAAAAAAATAAAAGAATCAAAGCCGAAACATTCAATTGTCCAACCCATAATTGAAAAGGATTATATAGCATAAAGTATAAAAGTTTAAGGATCATTTGATAAATAATCCAACAAAAATGATTGTTTATTTAGAGTGGGACCCACCAAATAGTAACTTTATCCTAAATTCCCAAAACGCCCTCAACAATCAACAATAATAACGAAAATACCAAGCATGAAAGTACTGAAATACCCCTGACAATTTGTTCTTGGATGAATATAGTGCATCTTATAACTGGACAAAAAGGTAATTTCATTTTCAACTTTAATATATAATATATACTAAATATTATTTGAAAGACCATGGAATTTACCAAAGGCCCCTTTTGAGAATCGATGAGGATGCTCCATTTGAACTTTTTTTGTCCTTTTCTGTCTTTTCTCACTTGCCAAATTACTAAGAAGACCCTAAGTTAGTTTCTTACCCTTGAGCCCTTTTTTTGTAATTATCCTTTCCTTTCACATAAATGTTATAATAAATCTTATCCCTCCCTTAATTATCTAGAATTGTAACCTCTTTCAGGCCTTTCAGGTCCATATGAAGAAGAGAGTAAACTTAGTTTTTGTTTAAGTGTCACACACTTTAGAAGAGGAAACAAAATTGAAGCTATTGCACATGTCCATGTACAAACTAATATTTACTATTTATTGCTAATTTTAGGGCATATGCTCAATGTTAATAGTATAGCCTTTTAAAGATGCAACACATTTAAAATCATAGTACCTTCGAAATTTTCTACATATCAAACAATTTAATTCGAATAGAAAATTGTTCAAAGAAGTAGATTTCTGAACGCCCGACGCGCTAGCCCTTATATGTAATTGCAAGGGTTTTTAACCAGTTGAATGTGAAAGCATTTATTGACCATAAAATCATGTATTATTTATTTACTAAGAAGACCCTTAATTAGTTTCTCACCATTCATGTTGGTCTTTTGCACTTTTTTGGAAGACCCATTTACCTACGTTGTGCCCTCTTTTTGTTCTTCCTAATTTGATTATTTTTATAATTTTATGTTTAAAACCCATTAAAGTCTTTAGACTAATTGGTTTTGTTTTAATTTAATGATTTTCTTTTAAAAGATAAAAACGTCTCTCATCTTTCTCAAATTATAATGATAGAAATAATTTAATTAGATTTATGAGAAAGAGGATATTTTAAGTAGCAAAGGTTAATGTCCGAGAATAAGAAATGGATTACAAGCTACGGTTTTATCAACAAAAAATGAATTTTACAACTATAAAACTCAACCACCTTTAATAAGTTATATATATAGATATTTGAGATCCATTTAATTGGAAAACTACTTCACAAATACATAAAATACTAATAAAATTACAAAATTTTGAAACGAAATCCTTTCTACATTCAAACAATAATAAAAAAATATATAATAAAAAATATTCGACGCGTCAACACAAACCGATCAACTTATATATATTATGTTATATTATATTATATATATTTTTCAAAAGTATTTCTTCCCAACCAAATACTGCTTTTAAACCGTAACCTCGAATCCTCGATACTAAACTAAACATAAGCCAATTATATACCCGATTTACGATTGTGAAACGGCTACCTGCCTATATGAGGAAAACGTGGCAGCCTAAACGGAAACGGTGCATTGTCCCGATGTAAACGTGGCTAGCTAGACGGAAGTTCCTAGCATTTTCAATTTTTAACCTCGAAAGTGTCCTCCAATGTTCTTTTCCATCTGGAAACTTTTCTCACTGAGCTTCTGGCGAGTCTCTAGACACGACCGTTTCTTTACTTGGTCCATCATATTATCATTTCTGCTCATACTTTACTTAATTAGATAACAACAAACAGAGGAAAAAGAGGACAAACAAAAAAAATGGGACAAGGCCAAGAACACAAGACCAGAGATGACGCCCAAGTTGAGATTCAGGTCCTTTAATTAATGATTTTTTTTTTATTTTGGCTTAATTGCTCTTTCCTTTTAAGTTTCTATAAATAGCTAATGATTTCACTCGCTGTGGAGGAATTCAGGAAAGAGGGGAGATATTCTTCTTTTATAGGCCAAAAGTGAATAAGGAGGAAGCCCACAGCGTCGACGATGTGCAGCGATTGTATATAGTTTTGCGGCCAGAGTCCGGCGAGCGACCGGTCGAGGAGAAGCAAGACCCCCACTCCGGCAAAGAGGGTTCCAAGGGAAATTCTGGCGAAGGTAGTGCCAAGGATGAACCCAAAGGTGGACAGGGGAGCCAGGTGAGAGTGAGACAAACCCAAAAAACAACAATATTTTACTGAGTGATGAGTCCATAGTGATGATCCTATGGACTGACTTTAACTCGGTGGGAGTTACTATGTAATCAGACGTATAATCAATATTTAATTATTGATCACACATATAATCAATATTTGATTGTCATTTAGACTCCCACGGATTCGAGTCTATAGTATCATTACTTCATTCTACTAGTAATTTTATTTGAGTTAGGCTGAAAAGTGAAAACTTTTTTAATATCTTTGCAGCAAGTGAATATTGAGAAGGAACCACTGTTACGTTTCATTGTTATGGGACGAAACCGCCTTCCAGACCCAAGAAAGAAGCCTCAGCCATACTGGGGTTTTGTTGAATTGGTTACTACCAAGGTTGAAGATGTGAAATCCGCCATGGAAGGAGGTTAATTGCTCTGCTTTCACTCATTGTTTTTCTTTTCTAATTAAGCATGAAATGAGGTGACTGAAGAAATCAAACTTTACTAATGTCCTGCTGCAGGGGAATACGATACTTCAACTAGAGGTCACCGCCGCGTTCCGCCGGTAAGAGCGGTGGGAGAAGGCGTTTACCGCCTTGTGAGGCATAATAAGTCAGGGAAGAAGAACACAATGCATACTCATCTGATTTACAAGCTGGAATTCCCACACGAAACTAAAGAGAACGAACCCCAAGAATCACTCAACATTAACCGGGAAGACTCCTTGGTGATACAAATAAAAAACCCAGATCAATCTGGTCATGGAAATTCTGGATTCAGGGGACTCCAAAGCAAACGTAAGGCAGTTTTCCCTGCTCATCTTCAAGGAAAGATGGGGAAGAAAAGGTGGTATCCGGCTGATCCACCCGACTTCTTGAACTACGAAGGATGTGAATTCCTAATGATTGCGGCATCGGATGATATCGACGAAGAATTAGGTTTGGAACTTGATATTGAACAAGGGGAAGAAGCAGATCCATCTTGTTCAGATTTGGTCAGGACCTTTGGGGAAACTGCGTCTACTGCTCCCCTTTTTGAAGGCATTTGGGCTTGAATATGATGTATCAATGGCATCTTGAAAACAGAGCAATACCATTGATCATGTATATATAGTACTGCTATTATCAGATATATATGAAATGAAATGTAAGGTAATGGCAATGGCCACTGTGCAGACTAAGAATCTGCATGCCATTTTGTTTTTGTATGCTAATCATGAGTATCCAGTATACTGGTATTTAGTAGCTCTTCTCTTTTTTGGTACAATGGTATTTACTATTTAATAGCTGTAATTATTTTATTTTGCAATAAAAGAATATAGAGTATTGTCAAAAAGGTTAATAACAATAATAATTTTTCAAGCAGGGTTTTCATTTGAGTATGGGTTTGAGAAAATTTTGGTCTTTGCTTGAAAAAGAAAGGAGTCATTTTTACCAAAGAACAGGATTCAACATAAAGACATGCAATACCAAGTTTATTTGGACATTTTAACTAAATTTAGGGTGTGTTGCTAATTGCACCTGTTTGATAATTACTGCATTAAATCTACTATGTATTGAGTGGAAGGAACTGAATACCCATCAAGTAAAGTTTTGGAGTACTTGTGAGCCTTGTGAGTGGAAAAAAAATAGGTTTTGGGAGAGTTTTATGTCATTTGGAATCCAATACAACTCGATTTCTAATTAGTCAGGATTAATATGATTACGTTATAGTGTAAGTTTATATGAAAAACTAATCATGAAAATTTATATGGTGCTGTCATAAAAAAACTTGTAGAAGCAATGAGGCATGAACTTTTGAGAGCTTCAATTCAATCATTGCATTGGCACATAAGCATGAAAGTTTTGATTTGATGTGGAACAATATTGTTGTAATTAATTCAACAAAGAACAGCTAATGGGAATCCGGGGGCTGGTCCAAAGTAGGACATATTTTTGGTATTGTTCCAAAAATAGTAGATGGATTGTTTATGACACAGCTTGCTCTTAATTTCTTAATTTCTGACTTAGAAACAGAAAGAATAAAAGATATTTGGTGCATAAACAATGGCTTTTCTTGTTCCATACACATATGGTGTACATCACTATCTCAACAAAATCTGTCTTTATCACTTGTGCTATTCTGTTGAAGTGGGATGTTACCAGTCAGAGTCAAACTGATCTCCAGCAAATTTGCTAGTTCTCTATCCGATTCTACAGATGCTTGGTTCATGAAAATTCTATTCATTGGTTATTAAACTCACCAAACAGCTTAGGATTCTTAATAATTTGACAAAAATGGATAAATAACAAATCACCCCATGTTTGTTAATGCTTGTATCAAGACTCCAAAACATCAATTTTGTAACATTATTCCTAAACCATTTTTAAAGTTTATTAAATCTTATCTAAATCATTTCTCGCAGAATAAGTCTTTTTTCAAAAAGAGGCCACAATCTCAAATCCAATTTGACCATGGCGATATTAATAGTACAAAGTATAATTAAGCACTCTGTACTTTTGTCATCAATTTACAATTTTGCTTGCTTTACCCTTTCTAAGTACTTGATTGCCCAGCATAAGGCATTTCGGTTCCCATTTCTCTACAATCAATCACCACAGTGTCACTTGTCATCAACACTCTAATCCAAAATTATCTAAATTTTCCATAGTTAATGATTTACAACTTGTATTAATTTGGTGTAATTTTACATTTACTATCAGTACTATATATCTTATTCTACTAACATAATTAATGTTTTTTTAATTTTAATACCTCAAATATGGGCGTTACAATTAATCATTTATTAAAAAGCAGTGTTTCAAAAGAACCAAGGAGGAAATTATACAAAAAAAAGAAAGGAGGAAATTATACTAGGTACCTACAATAGTCCAAGCTTCAATGCTTCATTAATTGATTGGTCAAAAACAGAGTCACACAGTAAGAATCAAAATTGACGAAAGTTTCAAATTTTCCAAAGAAGGCAATGAAGTAAGCGTTACCATTCTTTTCTTTTCTCATTGGTTGGCCAAAATACCTCAAAAAGTTTCTAGCAGTACACTATAAAAACTGGGTTCCAAAGCAGTAAAGACCACACCACTGTTAACAAAAACCCTTCAATTCTATCATCCATCGAAGCTGAGAATCAAGGTGAGATTTTCATTTTAGCTTTTTCTGTTCCATTAAGCGTTTCTTTTGTACCATTTTCAGTTTGATCATGGATTCTTTGATCTCTTCTATATACTCAACTAGGATAGTAATACAAATAATTAATAAATACTAATGATTTTTAATGAATGATCATAGGATGAACATTTTACTTTCAAAGCAGAGTTCCTAGCTAGCTTCAATTTTGCATCTTTTAACTCCTAGAGTTGCTAAATTCAACCATGTACTCTTTCACTGCAGGTACTCAGAGCAAAATGATTATTTCCCATTGCTTGCGCCTGTTTCTTTTTCTTTTGCTATCATCAAACCTTGTGGTTGAAAGTCGACAACTCATGGATGGGACTTCACACAAATTATCATCAAGGATTTCCAAATTCAATCATGTGGAAAATGGGAATTTGAATGACAATGACAATATTGAGGGGAAAAGATGGGCAGTTTTAATTGCCGGTTCTAATGGTTATTGGAATTATAGACATCAGGTAAAAATTAACTTTATGTAATCTCGTAAGCTCCATACTCCTTTCTCAAGACTCGAACTTACTTAAGAAATGTAATATATGTGACAGGCTGATGTTTGTCATGCATACCAAATTTTAAAAAATGGGGGACTAGAGGACGAAAACATAATTGTGTTCATGTTCGATGATATTGCATTCGATATTTCGAATCCAAGACCCGGTATCATCATCAATAAGCCTGATGGAGAAGATGTTTATAAAGGAGTTCCTAAGGTATATTTTTCCAAAATAAGCTGATCATTTTCATTTTGTAACATAATTGTGTATATTTATATACCCTTTAATTAATTTTGTCCTAATTTTTGTTTTAATTAGGATTACACAGGGGAAGATGTGAATGTAAACAATTTTCTTGCTGTTCTACTAGGGAACAAAACTGCACTTACAGGGCAAGGGAGTGGAAAAGTTGTAGACAGCGGTCCAAATGATCGTATTTTTATATATTACACTGATCATGGCGCCTCTGGAATACTTTGTTAGTAACTCCAACCAATATTCTTTTCAAGTATGACTAATTTCTTCTAAATCGAGAGTGTGAAAAGTTAAAACTTGTTCAATAAATGTTGGGTTCGAAGATATATTATGTTGCTTTTACGCCAAGACTCGGCAAGCTTAACAATTTTAAGGCCTACCTTTAAACCCGACCCGGCTCTGAATTAAAAATTATTTTTACTAAAAGTTTTTAGGTACATTATATTTTTACTTAATTTAAATGCTAATAATGTATATAAATTTCTTTAATTTAAAATGTACTTAATTATGACATTCGTTCTTATCAGGCATGCCTGGAGAAGCAGAGTCCCTTACTGCCGATGACCTCATAAGCGCATTGAAGAAAAAACATGAAGCTAAAAGTTACAAAAGCATGGTAAGTTTATTAGAGTTAAGTTGTTTGACGCATCGAAATTGTTCCATTAATTTGTCAATTTAATTATGATGTATATATTTCAGGTTATTTATGTTGAAGCATGTGAGTCCGGAAGTATGTTTGAAGGACTTCTTCCTAGAAATTTAAATATATATGCAATTACAGCATCAAATGCTAATGAAAGCAGTTTTGGAACATATTGCCCTGGATATTTTCCAAGCCCCCCTCCAGAATATGATACTTGTTTGGGAGACGTATTCAGTGTTTCTTGGATGGAAGACAGGTTATATTTTCATATAAAATAATCTTTCAAATTTAAATTATTCATATATTTTCAAAGTTTAGTATTAATATATAATAATCTTATACTGATTAATTAATATTGCATGAATTTTGAATTTTCTTTCCCCTTTTTTTAATTGAACATGGACAGTGACATTCATGATTTACGTCATGAAACTCTGCAGCAGCAATATCAATTGGTATGTCATCTATACTATAAAAATTCTTCTTAATTATGGATATAATTTTATATAACAATCATCAGTTGTATCAATATTTAATCACATTTCTTTTATTTAATTTTTAAAAGAGATTTGTGAAGATTGCTAACCAAATTAAATTAATTAATTTGTGTGGAAATAATATTTGCAATTAATATATGATCAGGTGAGGAGGAGGACAGGATTTGATACTGGTGAGGAAGGAGGCTCTCAAGTGATGCAATATGGAAGTGTGAAAATTGGAAAGGATTTTCTCTTCACTTATATGGGTACAAATCCAGAAAATGATGATTATAATTATGCAAATTTTGCAACAACTTCTTCCAATAATCAATCCATCAATTTACCAATCACTTCAAAAGTGGTTAGCCAACGTGATGCCAGCCTCCACCATTTTTTGCATAAGGTTTTTAATCATTCTCAAACTTCTTAATTTTTTTTTCCTTCGATTGTAAAATTTGTTTTCTGTATTAATTTTGTTTGCTTTGATTATATATTAATGTTAATGTCAAATATTAGTTTAAAAGGGCTGCCGAAGGCTCTCCAGAAAAGGCCGAAGCCCAGAAACAGTTGCTTGGTGAACTTTCCCATAGGAAGCACATTGATGAATCCATAAATCAGATTGTAACAATTCTTTTTGGGCATGAAAATGTCTCAAAAATGCTCAAGTCTAAACAATCTGCTGGAAAACCCCTTGTTGATGATTGGAATTGCTTCAAATTGCTTGTAAGTTTGCTTTTGAAGAAATTTATAAGATTTTACTACAAATTAATCTTTTGCCTTTTGCAAAATTTTGAATATCAATCAATTTTTCACATCAATTGATTAATTATTTTTCTCTAAAATTTGGGTTTTGCAGGTTAATACTTATAAGAAACACTGTGGATCTAGATCAAGGTATGAATTGAAGTATAGTGGAGTTCTTGCTAATATGTGCAATGCTGGGGTGGATTTAAAGCAGGCAATTGCAACAATAACTGAAACCTGCTCCAATAATTCTCCTCCTCTTCCATGAAATATATCTTTGATGTACTTCAAAAACTTCTAGATATTATCATAAATGCATAAAATAAGTTATTTTCTTCTAGTTTTATATAGTACTACAAGTTTTAAATATACAAACCAAACGCGATGCTGATTTTTTCCCTATTTTTATTTTATTTAATATTACTACTAGCTAGTGTTAGCTCACGAAATTAAATTAGTCAATAAGGAACTCAATTATCTGGCGAAAAAAAAAAAGAATTCAAATTAAACTTGATGATGAGATGCAAACTAACCAAAAGTGTAATTATTAATAAGTTAAGTAATTTAGTGTGATTAAGTCTAGAGACCTAGACAATTAGAGACTAGTAATGGCGGCAGGCGATTATCATGACCGGTAATGTGATGGCAATCACATTCTTACGGATAATATATAAGATTACTGGAATTGAACATCACTTTAATTCGAGCTCTAACACTACCTTTTGGTGAACAAAAAAATTAAAAAAGAAAAAGGGTATTACCGCAGATTGAACTGTCATTATCCAGGAATAACCTTACATTACGATTTACGGCTATAATTAATAAAAAGAGAATCGTACGAGTCCCCCCAAATCTATCTAAATTGCCCGCAATCGCATACGAAAATAATTAAGTTTGGCCGCAAAAGTGCCTAAAAATGCAATTATTGGGTGTCTCATAAATACAATTTAGGTGCTCCCTTGACGTCCAGGTCAGGGCATTGGCTAAGGGGGTACAAAATCTATTTGGTAACAGTAGAAATTATATGCACCACATTAAAAAGGGACAAAAATAATGAGACGAACTAAAAGTATTTGGTATGATGGTTAAACCATAATTTTGCTATCAGATATTTGGTCTGATGGTAGAGTGTTGGATTTTTAGTTCTAGTGATTAGGTTTCAAATCCTTAGCACCCTCAAATACCAAAAAAGAAAGAATAATGAGACGGATTGGACATTAATTGATAAAAGGAACTAATAGGTGAAGTGATCTATATATATATACATGATCTCTTGGATATTGAAGAAAATGTAGAATAAACAAGCTGGTAAAGATCATAAAAATGGTGGGAAATAAAATGGGGTCATTGTTGATGGTTTGTTTGGTGTTGGGGCTTATAATAGGGAAGTCCAAGGGCGATATTAATTCTTTCGTAACCTGCTATTCTTTCTGTTACATTCTGTGTTATACACCACAAACGCCACCTTTCTCTTGCGCTGTCAAGTGCCTCGCCAAGTGCATCTTTCAGCCAAAAACTCCTACTCCTCTCCAACAAACCCATTACTATTGCAACCTTGGCTGTGCTACCTCCATGTGCGCAAATCTCAGCACCAATCAAAACCCCGGTACTCTTTCATTTTTTTTAATCTGGTTTTTGTTATTAATTTATGAGTTCGAATTCGAAAATCCTCTACTAGATGTCTGAAATCTGTTTATAAGACCCAAGGCTTCTAACGATTTCTCTTTTCTTGGGTTTTTCTTTATAATAATGTTTCAGGTGGAGAGAAAGTTGGTAGCTGCGTGGACTCTTGCTCAAGGACATGCACCACCAAGAACTAATTTCATTAATATGTAGAAGATATATAGTGCTACGTACTAGACGTTTGTGATATTAATAATTTTCCATATAAACACTTGGTTTAGATCCAATTAATAAAATTATTTATTGTTAGGATTCAAGGTTCCTGCCAAATTAGTTCTTATAATTTTCCTTCCTTAACACGATGTAGTTGTTGGCCAAAAAAAAACACGATGTAGTTGTAACTTGGCCACCCAAAAGTTCAATAAAAAAAAGTTGTATTTCATTTTCTTTGTTTTGATAAGTTAGAAAACTACTCCCTCCTCCCATATTATCTGTTCATTTTGACCATATCATAAATATTAAGAAAGTTGGTTGGAAAACAAAATTCTATAAGACTTATCATACTTTACAATATTACCCCCAACTTTACTTAACATGTGTTTCTCTGCCCATATTTAATAGAGTAAAAATTAGTCAAAAGTGTCTTGATTATTTAAATGGGACAGATAATTTGAGACAAAAAAAAGTAAAAAAAAAACAGATAATATGAGACGGAGGGAGTAAGAAGTAATTAACATGCACTAACTTATGCCACATGGTACTTGTATATGATTTTTTTAATACTTTGGTTATTAATCTATTAAACTACACTTTTCTCCACTTCTATAAAGGTGCATTAAATGCACCCAAAAAAAATGCACCCAAGATTATTTTTTTTAAAAAAGACAATTTTGTATTAAATTGTGGCAGCTTAAGTGGTTAAAAATGTACACATAAAAATGGACAAAAAATTCTTCTTGAACTGAACATATATTAAGGGACATAGTGAGTAGTATTATTTTTCGAGTTTTATCTGAGGCTATGTTTGGTTCGTGGTAATGTTGTTCATGTCTCTTTCTTAGAAATGCTATTTTTAGGGGTAGATCTACGTTAGGCATTAGGCGTTGAGGGGGCAATGAAAAATTGTTTAATAATCTATAGATTTATATGTAATTGTAGTTTAAAATTTTTAATCCCCCCTTCCCCCCAAAACTTAATTTTACATAAAGTAATTTATATGACCCCCTCAAACTTATATGTCAAGATCCGTCCATGGCTATTTTAGTGGGAAAGTGTACATTTTTTGTTTTGGTAGGAATCAGATTATCATGTTTGGTTAACGTGAGAAAGTTATTAAATTTTAAGGGTATAAGAGAAAGTCAAGGGAAAGAGAGTAACACCTCCCTGGAAAAGTAAACTTTCCCACTATTTTGTGTAGGAATCACATTATTACAACTTTACTATTTGAGTGACAAAGTGGTGGAAATGGCATTCCCACTCCAACCAAACATGATAAAATTACTTTACTTACCTAACTTACCACATTTTTCCACCACTTTTCACGAACTAATTAATAGAAATCCCAATGAGTATCTAAGCCTGCCTATGATCATTGGTAGAGTGTAAAAAAAAATTGTTTTCTTTTTTCTACTTGTGAATGCCAAACAGAAATTGGAACAATGATATAATCATTTTCTATCTTCTGCAGGGAACTCCAAACTATCCCCCTCTATTCCATGTCTTCTTTTAAGATTCACAAAAGCATCATCAACCAAATACACTTTACAGCCACTAGATTTCTTTGGAATAAATCCAATTCCTCAAATAGCACTCATCTCATTAAATGGGAAACCTTGACCTTGCCTAAGGATCTAAGAGGGTACTTGGTATTAAAGATCTTCATCTTGTAAATAAAGCCTTCCTTCTCAAAATTGCATGGCAACACTGCACTCTAAACCGGAAGCCTTATGGGTACAAATCCTCAAAGCCAAATATTTCCCACATTCTAATATTTTGGATTAGTCTAACAATTCCCCAATTGTTTCTTGGTTTTGGAAGGAAATTAGGTCCATCTTAAATTATTTGAAAGAAGGGTTTGCTTAGACTTTACACTCTAAAAGCACCCAATTACCTTCTGGCATGATAATTGAATCTATGGAACCCCCCTTGCTTTACATGTTGACCACATTCCAGAAACTCTTGTTAACCTTACTGTCAAAGATACAATAAATTAGTCCACTAACTCTTGGGATTTATCTATTGTCTCTCCTTTCCTCTCTCAATTTTTGTGTGACAGGCTAACTGCTATTCCCATTTCTTTCATAGCAAATGCTGACAAGGCCTATTGGGGACCTAGTTCCTTTAAGTCCTTAATATTAGGGACACTTATAAGTACTGGCTACATTTCAGATATTGTTCCTCCAACTACCTTCCTTGCCCTGGATGGCAATATGGAAATCCAAATCCTTACTTAGGGTAAAATTTTTTCTCTGGCTTATAGCCCATGGAAGACTACCTACTGCATCTACCCTATATAACATACATATAATTCCTTCAAATTCATGTCATAATTGTGGGGAAGTAGAAGATATTCCAAATATTTTCAAATTGTGCTCTACTTACGACACTTCTTTATTTCAGGGAAAGTTCAGCTTTTGGAAGTCAACATAGATGCATCTACCATGCCACATGCAATATCTCTCTATTCTTTCATAGATGGAAGTCAACATTACTATCAATGAATTCTGACTCTAATGTTCCTTATCCTTCCTTCTCTGGTTTTTACTTATGGTTTATTTGGAAAAGCAAAAAATACAGCTTTATTTTCTAATGAACATATAGAGTTGGAACCTGTCTTCTATAAGGCAAAATCCATGACTCAATCTGTTCAATCATCCCAAGCTTCAAGAACCTCAGCTTTCACACAAATCTTTGTCATTCAACAAGCTCCCAGAAGGTTATGGGCCTCTCAAGGGAACCCAGGGTGGGCTGTGGCGGGTGGTATCACCATGACAAAAAAAATTTTACTGCTTTTTCAAGTTATATTGGTTATGGAACTAACAATCTTGCAGAACTATATGTGATGAAAGAAGGTTTGAAACTTGCAAAAGACCTCGGCATAACCAACCTTGAGGTTGAAACTGACTCTATGTTTGTGATTGTTAGTGTGTAGTTGCATGCAACATTGAGTAGTTGCTGTAATGTTTTACTTAGCCTTATAATTTCACTTTTGTGTTGTTAAAATGCATGTTAGGACACTTGTTTTGTTAAGCTTTTGTTGATGACATGTGTTATAGTCCTAATGTGCTGTCAACTATCCTTAACCCATATATATTTGCATGTAACAATAATTTTGAGAGGTTAATACAGTTTCTGATTTCATCTCACTTTTCTCTCATCTTTCCTTGTTAAAGCTAGTAAATCTTCATCATTTTATGCTCTTTGATCGCTAACTTCAACTTTGAAATCCATCTTATTTGTTAATCTTTCTGTTTTGATTGTTTAAACTTCTTAAAAACCAACAACTGGTATCCAGAGCTTTTTTCTTAAGGGACCTGTTGTACTTTGAAACCTTGCTTAAAACCTTTAAACAGAAAATCTTTCAACCTTGAAACCTTAAATCGAGATGTATTATCAACCAATGAAGATCAGTGACTTGCCTCCTCCAAAATTCAATGGTGAAAATTACCATCTGTGGTGTGTGAAAATGAGGAATCACATGATGGCTCTTGATCTTTGGGACCATGTCGTTGCTGATGAAGGCAAAGTGAAAGAGCAGGAGGAACCTAGCAAAGGAGTTGGTGGTATAAAGATTGAAGCAGAAGCTACTCCAACAAAGTCAAGATATCATCAAGATAAGTATAAAACTTTAGTTTATATTCAGCAAGGCTTATCTGAGGAAATATTTGCTAGAGTAATGAATTGTACTACTCCTAAGCAAGCATGGGAAATAATTAGAAATGAATATGGAGGTTCAGAACAAACTACAATGTCAAATATTCTGCATTTGAAAAGAGAGTTTGAAACTCTATTGATGAGAAAAGATAGAGGCTATGCAGATAGAGTGATGAAGATTGTTAATAAGTTGAAATTGTATGGTGATGATGAATATACAGAATCTAAAGTTGTGATGAAAATTTTAACTACTTTGCCTCAAAAGTATGAAATGAATATACTTGCTCTTGGAAGCAAAAGTGATGATCTTTTTAAGATCAAGTTGGCAGATTTGTTGAATACTCTACATGCTTCAGAGCAAAGAACATAGAACAGGATTCAGAATGAATCAGAAGGGGCCATATTTACAAAACCAATGGAAAGAGGCAAAAGTAAGAAAGTTTGGTAGGATTTTAAGAAGAAAGATGAGAAGCCTGCTGAAAGTAAGGAAGTGGGAGAGAAAAAACAGTATCCTCCCTCCCTCATTGTAACAAATCCACACATCTGCCTAAATTTTGCTATTGGAGGCTAGATGCTACTTATGGATATTGTAAAGAGAAAGGACATGTTGAAAAAGTCTGTAGAAAAAAAAAGAAAAGGGAAGAAGCAAGTGCAGCAAGCTAAGTCAGCTCAGACAGAAGATAAAGAAGAACACCATGATGAAGAACATTTATTTGTTGGTAGAGTGTGTTCAGTTTCAACTAGTAGAAATTCATCAGGATGGCTTATTGACAGTGGTTGCACTTATCATATGGTGCCAGATGAGTCTATGTTCACTTATTTGGACAAGACTTACACTACCAGGGTGAAGATTGGTAATGGCAAGTATTTGCAAGCAACTGGCAAGGGTGATGTGTCTATCAGAACACCATCAGGTACTAAAGTTATCCAGATGTGCTTTTAGTGCCTGAAATTTCATACAACTTGATTAGTGTTGGTCAGTTGTTAGAGATGAATTATTCAATTATGTTTAAAAACAAAACTTGCATGATTATTGAACCTACTGGTAGAGAATTGGTTACTTTGCCAATGGTGAATAGAACTTTCTATCTGAGATGTGAACAGCAGGCACTTGTGAATGTTGATGATGATTCTCAGCTTTGGCATAGAAGAATGGGGCATCTGAAATTTTTTCTCTTTGAGAAAAATGGCAGCAGAAGGTCTTGTTGAAAACCAACCTCATATTGAAGAGAAAACTGGAATTTGTAATGTGTGCCAGTTTGGGAAGCAAAGTAGGAATCCTTTTCCTGCTAAAGCAAGTTGGAGAGCTTCAGAAAAGTTGCAGCTTGTGCAGTCTGATATATTTGGCCCATAAAGAACACCAAGCTTGAATGGAAGTAGGTATTTCATCCTTTTCATTGATGATTACACCAGATATGCTTGGATGTATTTTCTTAAGCAGAAATCTGAGGTGGTAGAGCTCTTGTGGAAGTTTAAAGCAGCAGTTAAGAAGCAAGGTGGTTCAGAGATCAAGGTGATCAGAACAGATAATGGTACTGAGTATACTGCAGAAAGATTTGATGAATATTGCAACACTGAAGGCATTGAGCACCAGCATACAATGACTTACTCACCACAACAGAATGGTGTGAGTGAGAGGAAGAACAGAACAGTGATGGATATGGCAAGGTGCATGATGTTTGAGAAGGGTTTGCCAAAAGAATTCTGGGCAGAGGCAGCAAATACAATAATTTATGTTCTTAACAAAAGCTCAACAAAATCTGTTAAGGATATGACACCATTTGAGGCCTGGTTTGGATTTGTGCCTTCTCTTAATCATTTAAAGGTCTTTGGTTGCATATGTTACAGTTTAGTGCCATTTGCAAAGAGAGAAAAGCTTGATAAAAGAAGTGAAGCAGAGATCTTTGTTGGTTACAGTTAATTTGCTAAAGAATATAGAGTTTACGTTCCTGCAACAAGGAAAGTGATTGTTAGCAAAAATGTAAAGTTTGATGAAGAAGAAGTTTGAGATAGAGTGATAAGGAGAAGCAGCCTCTAACATTTCAGGAGGTTGGATTCGATCAAGAAGGCCAATTAGATGTTGATCACACTCCTGTAAGAGGTACAAGACTGCTTTCTGACATTTATGCTACTTGTAACCTCTCTTTGATGGAACCTGCAGATGTAAATGAAGCATTGCAAGATGAGAAATGGGAACTTGCAATGAAGGAGGAGCTGAGAATGATCGAGAAAAACATAACATGGGTTTTAGTTGATAAACCAACTGATCAGAAAATGATTGGAGTCAAATGGGTGTTTAGAACAAAGTTGAATCCAGATGGCTCTATCAACAAACATAAGGCCAGATTGGTAGTGAAAGGGTATGTTCAGCAACATGGTGTTGATTATTCTGAAACTTTTGCACCTGTGGCTAGGCATGACACCATCAGGATGCTATTGGCTCTTTCAGCTCAGAATAAATGGCATGTGTACCAGCTTGATGTGAAGTCTGCATTTCTAAATGGTTTTCTTAAGGAAAATATTTATGTTGAGCAACCTGCTGGATTGAGATTGCAGGTAAGGAAGACAAAGATTATTTTTTGAGAAAAGCTTTGTGTGGTTTGAAGCAGGCTCCCAGGGCATGGTATGAGAGACTTCACAAGTACTTTGAAGCTCATGAAATCAGGAGGAGTGCAAGTGAGCCTACACTCTACATAAAGCATTATGTTTCTGATATTCTTATTGTATCAGTTTATGTAGATGATTTGCTTGTGATTGGTAGTAATGCAAAGCTGGTGGAAGGTTTTAAAACAAAAATGAATCAAGAATTTGAGGTGACAGATCTTGGTTTGATGACATACTTTCTTGGAATGGAGATATGCCAAGTTGACAGTGGAATCTTCATTCGTCAGAAGAAATATTGTGTGGAATTGTTGAAAAAATTCCATATGGAAAGTTGTAAGCCTGTTGACACCCTATTGTGGTTGGAGAGAAACTTTACAGTGATGATAGTGTTAAGAAAGTTGAAGAAAGAAGGTTTAGAAGCTTGAATGGAGGTCTTTTGTACCTTGCAGCAACTAGGCCTGACATTCTTTTTGTTGTAAGTCTACTCTCCAGGTTTATGCATTCACCTAGTGAGCTTCATTTTAAAGCAGCAAAGAGGGTTTTGAGATACCTTAAGGGTACTTGTGATTTTGGAGTCTTCTTTGAAGCTTGTAAAGAAGGGAAGTTAGTTGGCTATGTGGATAGTGATTGGGGTGGTTCAGTTGATGATGCCAAGAGCACTACAGGCTATCTATTTCAGTTTGGAAGTGGAGCTTTTACTTGGTGTTTGAAGAAGCAGCAAACTGTTGCTCAATCAACAGTAGAAGCTGAATATATTGCCATTTCTATAGTTGTTAATCAAGCTTTGTGGATAAGGAAATTGCTTGATGATATTCCTCTTTTTCCCCAAGTTCCTACCAAGATCCTTTGTGACAATCATGTTGCTATTGCTATTGCTGAGAATCCTGTCTTCCATGGTAAGACTAAGCATTTTAAAGTGAAGTATCATTTTATCAGAGAAGTCTTGTGTGAAGGTAAGATTGAACTTGAGCATTACAGCACTGATAATTTGTTGATATTTTGACAAAGCCTTTGTCAAAGGCTAAGTTTGAAGATTTTAGGTTGAAGATTGGTGTAATGCAGCTAGCAACTAAGGAGGAGTGTTAGTGTGTAGTTGCATGCAGTATTGAGTAGTTGCTGTAATGTTTTACTTAGCCTTATAATTTCACTTTTGTGTTGTTAAAATGCATGTTAGGACACTTGTTTTGTTAAGCCTTTGTTGATGACATGTGTTATAGTCCTAATGTGCTGTCAACTATCCTTAACCCATATATATTTGCATGTAACAATAATTTTGAGAGGTTAATACAGTTTCTGATTTCATCTCACTTTTCTCTCATCTTCCCTTGTTAAAGCTAGTAAATCTTCATCATTTTATGCTCTTTGATCGCTAACTTCAGTTTTGCAATCCATCTTATTTGTTAATTTTTCTGTTTTGATTGTTTAAGCTTCTTAAAAACCAACAGTGATTAATTATCTTAATAGGATGATGGTAGCCAGTCCACAGCTGCAGCTGCTGCTTGAGGAATGCCTATTGTTGATGACATCTTTTGATAATGTAAATACAAAGCACTGCTACAGGGAGGCCAATCGTATTGCTGATAAACCGGTGAGAGTAGCCATGGTTCATAGAAGCAAGAATATACGATATAGCTCACCACCAGATTACATTTCTGATGTATATAATGAAGATGTAATCAGTAAATGTTTTGTTCGTTTATCAGTTTCCAGTCTACCGCTACAGGGGACCATTTTGATGTAAAATATCAAACGATGTATGACCTCCTTTTTTATATAAATATATCATTTTCAGTGAATTTTTTTTTTTTAGTTTTGCTAGGCATGCAACACTTAATGGGGATAACAAATGATGTTTTTATGAGTAAATGAAAAGTGTAATAAATATTAAAAAGTTGATTAAATTTTTTTTGACTGAAATGTCCTTAGTTTTTTTAAAGTAATTTTTTGAGTTAATTATTCTAATTTTAATTATAAAAGGAACACATAATAGTAGGTTTATCCCCCATTACATTAAAAAAATTATTTTAGGGTATATTCTCAAATTCAAAACATTTATTTCTTAGGGTTTTAGAATTTAAAAAATTGGTAAATTATAATAAATCAAGACCTAACACAAAGTTTAGCCAATCATATTAAATTTTATTTTAAAGGTAAATATTCCTATTTAAAATATTAATTTCTCAGAGTTATAGAATTTTAAAACCCTAAACCCTTATAAAAAAATCTAAAGATATTTTTAGTGATATTTCAGTTATATTAAAGAAACATATTTATTAATTGTTGGGGTTTGGCTAACGGTTAAGCCAATTATTACTTTCATCATTTCTTTACTTTTTTAGGGCTTGTGAGACAATAATTAAAGTTTAAGTTTGTTTGCATTAGTTAAATACCATAATATCCTTAAGCATTTTTTTATGTGTTTTCTTTAAGAAATACTAGTAACCACGCACACGCCTATACGTTTGTATTCAATTAATAATTTGTATAAAAATAAAAAATGAAGTCAAGATCCATGGTCCAAGTACAATGCACTCAACAATTGAGTTAACAACTTGGGTGCTGTTAAAAAATAAGTATAATTGATACACACCATGTAAATTTGCATGATTTGAATCAAAGCTTTCATTGTTTGTTAATTTGAATTTGATTGTATTTGCTAGTGTCTAATTAATTTAGAAACAGCTATATCATCCGTCTTGAATTTACCACGCTATATCATCCGTCTTGAATTTGCCACGCAACTCCTAGTTTTTTCCTCATTTTCAAGCTTTCTTTTATTTTTTCCAATTCAAAAATATGTGTTAGCTAAGGAAAAAAATATAATATGGATTGCTAGAATCATCATTACTCATGGAAATTTCCTCCATCCCCACCAACTATCTCCTTTTTAATCCACAGAGAGGAATGTTTTAAACATTTTGTCTATCTTTTCTTAAACCAAAAATTAATACTTCACATTACAAATGATATACTCCCTCTGTTTCAAATCAATGGTATATTATTGAAAATTCATCTTTAAAAGTGAACTTCCAAAATAAAACACAAACACAAATTAAACCTACTGTATACTTGCATCCGTAACATTGACAACAACTTCGAAATGATAGGCAACCAATTTTATTTGTCGTCCACTTTTTCCAACCCCAGGCCTGCTGACAATAGAATGCTTGGGAGGCTTCATGCTCTCTGGTTTCACATTGGGTGGTATTGGTGGTGTCGGTGGTAAAGTTACATCTTGAGTACCTTCTGCTTTCTCCATTTTGTAATCAACAGTAACAATAGAAATGCTACATTATTAATTTTCATTTAAGAATAGTAATTACAAAACATGATATACATGTAGGAACATATATATTAGACTACCAACACAATGTTATGGTACGGTGAAAGGTCAAACTCTTCAAAACACAATTTCATGAACTAAAAGTTTCATTGATAATGGGAGCTATTACTTTCTTGCAGAAAGCTTTACAAAGCCATCCATAATAGCCATATTCAGTAGGTAACATAGAGTTCAATGACCCAGATTTGAGTTTTATTAACGGGCTATTGGGAGTGAAAAGAGACGAAATCCTAAAAGGTCTTCTTAAATAACGATAATTCCTTAGAAGCAAAAACCAAAACTTAGTCCATTTTCGGTTGATGGGTGCTGCAATTTTGTTATTTTCTTGCTTTCTCAGGAGGAAATTATAAAAACCAAATTTAAGAGGAGAAAAATGGCATAAAAAAGCTTAAAGAAATCTAAGCCAAATTACATAAAAATCTGATAATGGAAAAATATTGAAATAGAACTAAGTGGTAGAAACAATTGAAATAGAACTAAATGATAGAGAAACAATTTAAACAAATATATTAATTACAAAAATAGAACATACAAAAGTGATATGGAATTTTCTATAAAAAAAATGATATGGAAAATTAAAGAAATAGAATGTACCAAAAAGAAAATTAAAGAAATAGTTACATTGGTGAAGAGGTTTTCCATTAATATTGCTCCACGTTTTTTCTAATCTCTCTCTCCCAAGACTCTTGTTTTCTTGGAAGAAGAAGAAGAAGAAGAAGAAGTCTCGAAGAGTTTTGAGGAAAAAGATTAAAAAATACGGTTAACCGAGTGTTAGTGTTTATGGATAAACATGGGGTATTTTTAGATTTTAATTTTTTTTTCTACTTGAGATTGTTAGATATTGAACTCTAGCCACTGGAACTAAGAGTCCAATACTCTACCAACAAGGCAAATGTCCAATGGCATTTTTAGAGTTTAATTGATAACCAAGTTTTATGGCAGTTTTTAATTTAAAGTTTTATCTATTTTAAATACTCCATCTGTCCCATTTTATTTGTCCACATTTTCTTTTTGGGAAGTCCCAATTTATTTGTCCCTTACCAAAAATAAACAATAAATCTACTTAAATTCTCAAATTTACCCTCCACTTTTCATCTATCATCATTGCACAAAATTTAAAAACTAATAAAGGTCAAAATTGAAAATCATCATCTTTCCCTCTGGTGTTCTTAAACTTTGTGCATTTTGGTGGTGGACAAATATTGGGGGACGAAGAGAGTATTTTATTTGTGGGTAACCGAGTTTGTCTCTAAGTCAACTCGTGAGACAAACTCAGGTCCTCATATTATAATTAGTATAGATTTACACATTTAATTTAATTATGAAAATATTTTCAAATTTTTGTGACAATAATTAAGGTTTAGACTCAACTATAAAAATATTTTATTTTTTAAAGGGTAAATATTAAATTTTAAGACTCATTATTATAGGGTTTAGAAAATAAATTTAAACACCGATCAATAAGGTTTAGCTCCAAATAATAATTGATTTATTGTAAGGTTAATCCTAAAATTTAATCCAATCATTCTAGGGTTTTTGAAAAAAAAATGTAATTAATCTATAAAAAATTATTTTAAAATATACTCCCTCTGTCTCTTAATAACTGAAACCTTTTGGGATGAATCTGGTCTCATTTAAGGGACAGAAGGAGTACTTTTTTGGATAAAAAGGCAGTATTTGAGTAACATTGAATTTTTTTTTATTAAAGGGTAATTTTGTCATACCAATATTACTATAAAATTATTAACAGTTAAAATAATACTCCCTCTGTCCCTTTTTATAAGTCTCCTTCTAGAAGCTTTTTTTGTCCCAAAATATAAGTCCCCTTTCTAAACCCAATGCATATTTTACTTAACTTACCCAAGTTACCCTTGCTAGTGGAAAAAATTTATGAAAAGAGATAATGAGTGGGAGGAGGAGAGAGATTAAGTGGGGGGGGAGAGAGAAAAAAGGGCAAACTTGAAAGAAGGAGATAAAAGATTATAGAATTTAGAGTTTTAACTATATTTCTTAATATTTGCAATACAGTTGAAAGGGACTTATAAAAAGTGACAAAGGGAGTATTAGTTAAATACTACTCCTTTCATCCCAAAATAATTGTCTACTTTTGGGATGGATTTGGTCTCATCTAAGACCAAACTAATTCCATTTTCCAAAAGTGAACAATTATTTTGAGATTAAGTGAGTAGGTGCATTTAATGCACATGACATAAAAAACTAGTACCACTAGATGTTTTGGCACCCTATATGTTGTTAAGACAATAATTACTTTGACAAAATCTATAACCAATCAAAGCACTTTGAGAAGTGGTCCCTTAATAAAAAAAAACATATTTATTGCTGTTAAGGCAATAATTACTTTGGACAAAATCTATAATTATAACCCATCAAAGCACCTTAGAGAAGTGGACCCTTAATTAAAAAAAAAAGACATACTTATTGTTGTTAAGATAATTCTCTCTATTCCAAAATAATTATCCACATCTTGGATGAATGTGGCCTCATTTAAAACTACATTCATTTCAAAAGTAAACAGTTATTTTGGAATAGAAGGAATAATTACTTTTGACAAAATCTATAACCAATCAAAACACTTTAGAAAAGTAGACCCTAAATTTTTTTTTTAAAAAAAAATCGATAATAGGTGAAGTCTATATATATACATCTCTCTTGGATAGTGGAAATGTAGAATATACAAGCAAGTAAGGATCAATTAGTTTTTTTTAAAAAAAAAAAATCAATTAGTTAAGGGAAAAACGTGAAGAAAAATGGGGGAAAAGAAAATGGGGTCAGTGTTGATGATTTGTTTGGTTTTGGGGCTGTTAATAGGAAAATCCCAGCAGCAACAGGAGGCCGAAAGTAGACCAAATAATTTCGTAGGTTGCTATGTTCCCTGTTTCATCAAGTGTATGTTTTCAGGTTCAGTTTTCTCTTGCGGTGTCAAGTGCTTCGCCAAGTGCATCTTTCGGCCACAAAGTCCTACTCCTCTCCAACAAACCCAATACTATTGCACGCTTGGCTGTGCTACCTCCATGTGCGCAAATCTCAGCACCAAAGAAAATCCCGGTACTCATTCATTTTTTCATCTTCCCCATTATTAATTTTAAACTGATTTTCTTGTTAATTTATATATACTTCATGTAGAGTTGGCTGAGTTCAAATTTGAAAATCTGTATAACAGGGTCTGAATTTGTCTAGACATTAACTAAGAGAGGATATTTGTATCAACAATTGGTTGATTCAAGTAGCTCGGCATTTGTTCTTTTGAACAATATCTTGAGTTCCAATTTTGTAAATTAAAAAAAAAATATTGATAAAGTTTTTCATGGATAGGGGCCACGAATGAGCCGTGTATGAAAGTTTTCATTGAAAAAGGTCTGAATTTGTCTAATCCCAAGGCTTCTAAGTTCTAACAATTCATTTTTCTTTTTTTTTCTTTATATACCTTCAGCTGGAGAGAAAGTTGGTATATGCGTGGACTCTTGCTCAAGTACATGCACCCCGAAGAAGTGATGCTACCATAAGTTCATGATATTAATAATGTAATGCTACCATTAGAATGTAGAAGTGCAAAACATGATTGTACTGGTTTTGCTAGCTTTGTGCGGTATGGAGATTTAATCACCCCGATATTTGTAATTCGAACTCTTTTGATGAATGAAATTTCTACCAGATTTTTACCTAAAAAAAAGTTTGTGATATTAATAATTTTCCAAATAAACACTAGTAATAGTACTAGTAATGATCCAATTAATAATATTATATTATTATTGTTAGGAAAGTGTCAGCAATCCAATTAGAGTAATGTTACATACCTTACTAAATTGTTACCACCAAATTATTCCACCATAGATGGCATAATTATAATCACTAATTAATATTATACCACAATAAATGTCCTAAGTTAGAGACTTACCTTTTAAAAGTTTGTTTTTATTAAAAGTGAAGCTAAACTTGATGACACGTCAAATGGTAAGATTTGAGAATAAACTTTGGTAGGATATAAAGAATTATTGATTCACTTAGGCCCAAGGGCGGAACTACATTATGGGTGGGGGTAGCCATGGCTACCCCAAAGCAATAAAAAATGTATATAAATGGCTTAAAAAATTAGAAATTGCTACCCCTAGGAAAAATTGTTGGCTACCCCAAAAAATTTTGGTTAAGAGATGGTCAAAATCTAAAGATAAAATCTAAAGGGAAGGGTTAAAATCACATAGGGTAGTTTAATTAGTAGCCATGTGCCTATTTATTATTGGTATTCACAATTTATTTCCTCACCACTTAGTCACTTTATAAAACTCACTAAAAAGGCTTACCCTAATCCTTATTCTCATTCTCTCTAAACGACTAAACATTTTGTCTTCTTTTTTTTTTTCGTTTTCTTCATTGTAGCAGACTAAGAAGTTTTTCATCTTTTTCAATTTCAATTTGGAAATCAAGAAGGGAATAACAAAAGTAAGTTCTCCTTTTACACAAGTAACACAAGTAAGTTGATTTCAATTTTAGCTCTTGTCACATTCTTATTTATTTTTATTTGAATTTTCTTATATACAGAATTAAGAAGAATGAAGAGGTTAAAAACTATTAATTCATTCTTCAAGAAAAAAGATGTGGAGGCTTATCAACACAACTCCGGAAAATTCTGATCAAGAACCAACTCCTCAGCATCAAAGAATTGAACCAGAAAATATGTCTGCTACTTCTATAGAGCCATCCAGGTTTACTTCCTCCAATTTGGGAAATTCATGTTGATAAACGAGATGAAATCCGGCGTGCTTACTACAATGCTCGTCCATGTCAACCTTTGCTCAAGCCGAAAGAGTACCCATTGTCCAGCTCAGGACGAAGATTTAAGTTTTCTTGGTATGAAAAATTTCCTGATTGGTTAGAATATTCAATTAAAAAGGATGCTATATTTTGTTTGCCTTGCTATCTCTTTAGTAGTAAATCAGAACATTCTGGATCAGATGCATTTACCATGAAAGGTTTTAGAACATGGTAGAAAGTGAATAGTGGGGGTTAATTGTCCGTTATTGGGTCATATCGGAAAAAGTCATAATTCACCACATCAGGTAGCAGTAAGGTCTTGTGAGCTTTTAATGAAGAAGGCTTAACATATAGACATTGTGTTTAGCAGGTAAACTTCTAAAAAGATAGAGAATAATCGAATAAGGTTAAAAGCATCTATAGATTGCATTAGATGGCTAGCATTCCAAGGTTGCGCTTTTAGAGGTCATGATGAGGGGCCAAGTTCAAAAAACCGTGGAAATTTTATTGAGATTATCAAACTGCTGGGAAGTTACAATGAAAGAGTTGATAAAGTTGTTCTAGAAAATGCTCCCGGTAATGCCAAATACACTTCACATGTTGTTCAGAAAGAGATTTTGCATATTCTTGCTAGTAAGGTTCGGAAGGTGATTAGTGAAGAAATTGGGGATGCAAAATTTTGTATTATCATTGATGAAGCTAGAGACGAGTCTTAAAGAGAACAGATGGCTATTATTCTAAGATATGTATATAGAGATGGCTTTGTTCATGAGCGTTTTTTTAATATAGTTCATGTTAAAAATACTGCTGCATTGACTCTTAAAAATGAGATATGTGGTGTTCTCTCTCGTCACAACCTTTTAGTTGAGAAAATGCGAGGTCAAGGATATGATGGTGCTAGTAATATGCGTGGTGAATGGCATGGACTTCAAGCTTTGTTTTTAAATGATTGCCCATTTGCTTATTATGTGCACTGTTTCGCTCATAGACTGCAATTAGCACTTGTTGCAGCATCAAAAGATGAAGTTCATGTTCATGGCTTTTTTGATCAACTAACTTCTGTTGTGAATTTTGTTGGTGGTTCTTGCAAGCACCAAGATGAATTGCAGGCTTTTCAAGTAGCTGAAATTGCACACTTGGTTTCGATTGATGAGCTTCAAACAGGCAAGGGGGCGAATCAAATCGGCACTTTGCAGCGAGCTGGAGATACAAGATGGGGATCTCATTTTCATTCTATTTGCAGCCTGCTAAGGTGGTATGGACCAACAAGAGCTGTTGTTGAGAACATCCTAAAGAAAGGCACATCAGGTGCTCAAAGAGGTGAAGCTCATGGCATTCTTACTATATTAAATTCCTTCAATTTTGTCTTTATTTTGCATGCTATGGAAAAGATGATGGGAATCATTGATATTCTTTGCCAAGCTTTCCAAAAAAAATCTCAAGATATTGTAAATGTTGAGCATCTTGTCTCTACAACCAAATCACTTATTCAAAAATTAAGGGAGGAATGATGGGATTCATTAATTGAAAGTGTAGAAGCATTTTGTGTCAAATATGAAATCAGTTTTCCTGATATGAATGCTCCCTACTTTGTTGGTCGAGGTCGATCCCGAAAGGAGCAAAAGGATTTGACGTTGGAGAATTTTTATAGGAGTGACATATTTTTAACTGCAATAGATTATCAGTTGAAAGAGTTAAACAATAGATTCAATGAGCATGTATTGGAGATTCTTGTTCTTAGCTCTTGTTTAAGTCCTAGAGATGGTTTCATATCATTC
>AWUE01024732.1:0-94067 GCA_001974825.2 Corchorus olitorius
AAAAGGATTTGACGTTGGAGAATTTTTATAGGAGTGACATATTTTTAACTGCAATAGATTATCAGTTGAAAGAGTTAAACAATAGATTCAATGAGCATGTATTGGAGATTCTTGTTCTTAGCTCTTGTTTAAGTCCTAGAGATGGTTTCATATCATTCAAGATTGATGACATATGTTACTTGGTTGAGAAATTTTATCATGCTGATTTTACTGTCCAAGAGCGAATTCATTTGAGAATTCAGTTGCAACATTATGAACAAGATGTAGCAAAACATGAGGACTTTCAGAATTTGTCTACTATCTCAGAGTTGTGAAGAAAATTGGCAGAGACAAGAAAGTCAAGAATTTATCATTTGATTGATAGATTACTTCGACTTGTTTTAACTCTTCTGATTTCAACAGCTAGCAGTGAACGTGCTTTTTTAGCAATGAAAATCTTGAAGACAAGACTTCGTAACAGAATGGAAGATGAGTTTCTAGTTGATAGCTTAGTTGTATATGTTGAAAAGGAAATTGCTAGTACTTTTAGTTCAGATGTTATCATAGATGAATTTGACTCGAGGAAAAAACGTAGAGTACAACTTGCATAGACATCTATGGTTTTTCATTATATATTATTGTTTCTTGTAAGATGTTGATGGATTATTGGTTAAGATTTAATGAAATTATGTTTTCATTTTTCTTGACAATTATTAATATTTTATTTTGGCTACCCCAATATTTGTTTTCTAGTTTCGCCCCTGCTTAGGTCCCCTTTGGTTGGGCGGGCGGTGCGGACAGTCTCAATTTTAGCCTTTAGGTTGCTTTTCACCGTACAACAAGTGGCTTAACTGAAATTGTGGTGCGGTAGATTTTATCCTACATGGCAACACTATCTATGCTTTTAGTGGCTGATGGTTTTTGGTGTAGTGGGTAGCTTCTCCTACTCCTAATAATTTTCTTCCATTTTTCTCCTTATATATTTAACACATTTCCTTTAATAACCTCATCATTATAACAAATTTGTTTTTTCTCTCACTGCCACTTTCCCTTTTTCATCTCCCATTTTTTGCCCTTTTATTGTAATGATTTAAACAATAATATATAGTAATTAAATATCGTATAAGAGTAACAAATTTAAGATTTATTCAATTAATATATATACACTATATATTATTTTTAGTGACTATGGAAATTACTTAAAGGCCAAATTGAGGATTAATGTGGTGCCTCTTTTTGGCTTTTTTTGGTCTTTTCTCACTTTTCGGGTGACTAAAATGGCCATCGATGAATTTCCTCCCTTACTTTTCCTGCGGGCCCTTTTTTGTAATTTACATTTTTTTTTTATATATTTATGATTAAGTGTGTTTTAATTACATATTAATTGTGTGTGGATATTAGGATTTACCGGTTCAACTCCTTTGCCGGAATTCCAAAGGATTGGTGCTATAAATGTATCTGCAATAATGGTTGATTCATGGGTAAACTATTGATATTTCAGTTCTGTTTTCCTTTCGTCTTCATTTCTATTTGGATAAGTTTCTTCTTCCCTAACATTTCTTTGAATTGGTTTCACATGGACTTCGTTCTGTTTCCTAAAATTTCCAGGTGAACATTGATAAGATCCTTCCATTTAATTTAGCAGCGCCTTAAGATGACATAACCTAAAGTGGGGAACTTTCACTTCTCATCGCAACATTTTGAGGTAAATCTGGATTTATTTGTTGATTATATTATTTGATACTTAAAATTAACATTTCCTTATTCCTCTTTTATTTTACAAAAAGTTTTCTTTTAATTTATCATCTGACTTCCTTTTTATTGAGGTTTCTATTAGTTGCTTATATTTAATATATTTTCACATTTCCAAAAGCACAGTTAGCCAATGCTAAGTACAATCATTTTGTGATACATTGTATAAATTGCATATACTCCTGCAAATGCTCTCAACTAATTCAATTTTCCTATGACAACTATACATGCTCCTTGACTACAAAAAATTAGGCATTTCTTATGCAGAAGCCAAATTCTTCCACCTACCCGAGTTCATTAATTTAACAATTGCAATCAAGATTAAAAAATGACCGTAGCATACTATGTTTTTTTAGATAATCAACATACATTTCAAAAAACAATTAATATTAGCTTTATTTTGATGAATTATCTAGAGATGGAGGAGTAGAATATTAGCTTTATTTTGATGAATTACCTAGAGATGGAGTAGAATTTAGGTAATGCACTTTTAGAATGAAAGAGAGGTCATGCGTTTTACTTTATATATGCGAATTTTTTGTTTCAATGTATGAGTTTCTCCTAACTGATTAACTTACATACAATGCAATATATTCTTACTAACCGACTTAAACAACTACAAAAAATACAGCCTTAATAAGAAGATGAATGCAGCGCAAGCGCAAGCCGCCCTGCTTGTAATTAATTAAACATAGAATACAATTAATCATAAATTAAAAGTAAATGAAAATATAAATTTATTTATAATAAAAAACTCAAATAAATATATTACAATAGAAAATTTTAATAATAATTTAAAATTAAATATATCAAATATTTCATACAAATGTCCTAAATGGTCATTTTGCATTCTCATCTCACAGCCACAGCTGGTTTACCAAACACATACAAAAACTCATAGATACTTAATCTCACAGTCATAGCTGCTTTTAAACTCACCACACCCAATCTCACCGCTAAAACAAATGGAGCCTTAATAAAATAGAAATTTGCCTGTTAACAACATTTTACTTTAAAAAGTTACATTGATTTTTGTGTTGTTGATGTGTTTGTCAAGAATATATTGGTAAGACACAAAATACCCTCACAATGTATATAATTGAGTTAGATGAGTGTTTTAATTTTTAAATTTTATTTAATAAAAAATTATAACTTTCACCAAGATTTAGCCCTACTTAAACAAAGTTTAAATTTTTAAGTGTAAAATTTTAATTTAAGATCCATTATCATAGTGTTTTATAAAATATTATAAATCACTTATCACCAAGGTTTAGCCTCAATTTAAAAAGATTTTATTTTTAAAATGTAAAATTTTAATTTAAGACCAATTCACATAGGGTCTTAGAAAATATTATAAAATATTTTAAATTAAAAATATAAATTTTAGCTAACAATATAGTATTTTGTCAAACCAAAATTTGTAATGATACTTTTGTCATATAAATTTTTTTAACAAGAGTAATTATTAGCTTAGAAATTAAAACCACAATTTTTAACATTAATTAGATCCTTTCAAGTGAAAGGATAATGATTGTGCTTATGCAGTAGGTACTGGTTAAGTAAACCCAGTAAAATAGCTATGGAGCTATGGAATCGGATACGGTTGTAATAATCCAATTTCTCAAAGATCAGTTAGTTTCTTTTCACTCTTACTACACCTTGATTCGTGATTGTTATGAGATCATGCATGGTGGTTTTATTGCATAAGTTAGGCATATTTATAAGGAGGGGAATAGATGTGCCGATCTTTTGGCGACTGATGATAACCCCTCTATATAGGATGGCTTGATTAACCTCCAACACAACTCTTACCTCATTTGCAAGATGACAAGGTTAGGGAGAGAGTTATGAGGCTTTAATTTTTGTTTTTCTCGTTATTATTGTATATTAATTTGTCCTATCATTGCTGTGAAAATAGAGACAGGCACAGGGATGTTGAATTAGGAGATTGCTAAGGGACAAATAGAAAAGATCCAGTTGGGCCAGTTTTTGTCTTCAATTTTTTATTGGAAAAATAATTGTGGCTAGAATTTTGGAAAGAGATCAGTCCCAAGTTAAAACTAAAACAATGGCTGGAACATAGTAAGTTATTTCTTGATGTGCTTGGTCTTGCCAATTGGCATTCACTGGATTTGAGTTTCATTTCTCTCATGTTAACATAATTCTTTTGCTTTTGAGTTGTATTTTGGTGTACAAGGACTGTAACTCTGATCTTACTAATATCCACCAGGCATGAATGAATACTTGGGCAGTTCCCTGGAACTTATGGATGCCAATTTGGACAGTTGCGGTTTTGAATCTGAAGCAAGTTGGTCTGTTAAGCCCCAGAGGACCAACCAACAATGTCAAATGTTGTTTCCATGGCGAGCAATGATGATCTAAAAGTCTAATTCCTTCTTTCAATACTGTTTGATATGGACTTGCCACACATCAGTCTGAACATCCCCAAATCATTTTTTCAAATCAATATGTTGGAGCTACTAATATCATGTTGTGGGGGAGAATTGGCAGGCAGTTCGAGCCACGGATGTCCAAGTATTGGTGGCTGTCCTCAGGGGAGAAAGGTTTACTACTTAAGAAAATGAATGAAAGAAACTGAAACCATGATTTGATTATCTGATTACAATCTGTATATATACAAGGTAAATCCCTAACTAACTTTAACATGTCAAAACTACACCGTTTTGACTCTATTAGTCCTGGTTAGCGAGCTCTTGGATGCTCTTATAAAAGCAAAACGCCTGGTCAATAAAAATCTGATGAAAGACATTTTATATGCTCGAGACAATAAGATCCCTTGGTTGTTTATTGTTGGTGAGCGAGAGATGAACAAGGGATAGTGAAATTGAAGGACACAGAGGAAAACCGGTTCAGAGAAGTGAACTTGTTAAGGAACTGCAGCGGCAACTAAAACTTAAAAAAAAATCTTGATTAACCTTATCAAAATCTCTTTAGCAGTATTTCAAAAAAAATCTCTTTAGTAGTCATTTGCTACGTCCCCTGTTTCTCATGTAAATTCATGTAAACAGTATACTAGTAAAAAATAGAGATAAAACACACTAGGCTTCCTTTGGTAAAAGACAACTTCTAAGTCCAGTGTAGCAAAAGCCGTTTAAAATCACTGCATGTTCTTCCCATCAGCTAAAAAATGCAGCAATCAATTGTCCAGATAAAAATCCTCTCCCCCATTTTTTTACCCCATTCACCAAATAATCATACGTGTCTTTTTTAAGTTTTTAATGTTATTCCTTGTTTGCCTACTTAAATTAAATTTTATATTTTCATTCTAAAACCTTATGAGAAATGTATTAAAATTTTTTAGGACTAACTCTTATATATAATTATTTGTTGTTAATTTGGGACTAAATCTGGTTTTAATTGAGATTTTTACTATTCGTTAAAACTCGAAAACAAACAATATATAATACTAGAGATATGTGGCATAATTTGATGGATGGGACACAATGGATAAAAAAAATGAAAAAATTGGAGGGAGAGGATTTTAATTCCAATTGTCCACACAGAACAAATTAATTTAGCCGGTGCAGCCCAAAACATGGGCAAAACGCACCGCCCGCGTTCCCAAAGGGAGCCGAGGTAAGGTCCACATCTAAATCCAATGTAGTATAAAAAAAAGAATGGAGCAGTCGGGAAGTCAAATCAACCAATTGGAATCGGACGTCTTGAACAAACATGTGTGCCTCTGTTTTATTGGTTAAATTAATAATGTCAACGTATTGACAAGAATTTGCACTTCCCAATTTATTATGATGCGATTTCTTTTTTGTTAAATTGTCTAATATTGGTCCTTGTATTTTATTAAATTGCTGGATTTACTCCCTGTAGTCAGTAGTGTACCATGATTTGTTTGATTTGAATATAATCCTCTAATGATAATAATTTATATTTCAATGTTAGTCCAATTAGAGATTCAAATACTCGTGTCAGATCTCTTCGATTTAATGTTGAAGGATTAAAAAATTGTCATGTCGAATGTTGATATACTAGAATGAGTAATTGCAAATTAGACTCTTTTTATTTTTAAAAGTAGTCGATCAAATATTAAGGTGATAGTAAGATTGAAGCTTAAAGTATATTTAATATTTACTAGTTTTCATTTTCACCTTACACGTTATGCATTGTGTTTAAATTATAAAATAATAATAATTGAAATTAATTATAAGTAAAGCGGTCAAAACTTGATCCAAACTCGATAACACATTCAACTGACCGAACTCGATTTGACCAGAAAAAGTAAACGACCCGAACCTGTCCTATCCAAACCCGACAAACTCATAACCCGAATGATCCTAGAATATTATAAACTAAAATTATATTTTATTCAATAAAATCCAAATTGTTATCATTTTAACCATTCTAAATTATCATTTATTCAATAAAATTTATATTATTATTATAATTTTATTATTAAATTTGCTAAACTTCATTATATGAATATAAGTATTAAATCAGTTCTAGGAATAATTTATGATAAATTTATAATTAGTAACTTGTTTTTTTTTACATAATAAATAAATAATAATAATTAATTAGTAATTTATTGACAATTTTTTCTATTAGGTTTTACTACCGTACTAATAATCTCACCGGTAAGGGTTGTAATTTTATTTTCATTTTTATGGATACTTATATTATTAATTAATGATGAATTAATTTATAATTTTAATTGATGTAATGAAAGAACATAAATTTGGATATTATATAACCAATATTTATTTGAACACATACTCCCACTTCATAATTAATTATGTATTTATATTAATATTCAAAATTAATATATAAAGAAACACTTGTCAACTCTTTAACCCCGTATATGCAGTTTGCTAAACTTCATCGGTAGTCGATTGTAAAATAAATCGAATAAAAAGATACTAAATAAATTTAAGAATTAAACATAACGAAATTCAAGGTTGACCCAATTGATCCGAGTCATAGAGCCGAAAAACCCAAAACCCAAATGACCCAAAGCCCGAGTGACCTGAGGCCAAAACTCGAACCCGTCTGACCCTAGACCCGAGAGCCGAATGACCTGAACCTAAATGATCTGAAATCCGAATGACCCGAGAAAATTACCTAACTCATTTGAGCTGAACCCGAAATCCGTCCAACCCGCCCAATTGACTCCTCTAACCTTATAAGTTAAAGTAAATAATTGCATGTTACTCTTTTTAAAAAAAAATAAATAAATTCTTGTCATACACTTTAATACATCAAACTGCCAACAAACACTCTAAAAATAGAAAAAGATCAATCACAATAATAAAATTTTCAATAAATTTTAACTTAATTATTTTTAAAAAATGAATAACTAATGATTGGACAACTTATTTTAACTTTTAAACTTGATAATAATACTTTTATTAGTTTATGTTATAAAATTGAAATGAGTCCAGAACTATCAAAAAGTCTCCAAGTTTTTTTTTAAATCAAAATGGTAAAAATAAAATATTTATAAAAATATTGAATTTAATTAAATAAAAATAGAGTTTTTAGCAGAATAATTGTAAAAGTTTATTTCTAACAAAAAACTGTAAAATTTAAGCAATGTCATTTAAGAAATATATTTTAAAAATTCTAATATCTCTAAACTTTTTAATTAAATTAGTAATATCGTAAAAATAAAATAGGTATAAGGATATTTGATTTAATTAAATAAAAATAGAGTTTTTAGTTGAGTAAAACTATAAAAGTATAATAGTAAAATGGTAAAAATAAAATAATTATAAGGATATTAGATTTAATTTAATAAAAATAGAGTTTTTAGTTGACTAAAACTATAAAAATTTAAAATAATGACATTTAAGAAATATATTCAAAAAATAAGGGTATAATAGGTGATTCAAAAGTTTTACAAAACTCGTACTTTTATATATAGTATAGATTTATAAGTTAACTTTGTTCGGATTGACCCAGTAAGTGGGTAAAGCTCTCACAATGGTGATTTTTTTCATTTACAATACTCGAATTCAAAACCTTGTTTGAGGGGAACAAATGCAAACTACTTGAACTAACCATTTATTGGTGAAGCTTAGAAGTTTTATAGTTCTTTTGTAGGGTTTATGCTATGATAAACTACATCATATACATAATAAAAAACATATATCCTATGAAAAAAAATCAAACCCTTTTCAATTAAATGAAAGTCTAAACCCTTTTATCAATTGATACTTGTCCCATGGAGCATGAATCCCTCATATGGTGACAACTCGGTATTTTTTTTTAACTTTTTTGGGCAAACACACCGTTTTACCCAAATTTTTTCCTTGCTATTTTTTTGTTCCATTTTCGAAACCTGGAGAGAGATTTTTGGGAGGGGTCAGCGACAGAATGGCAAAGTTGAAGGAGAGGGAAAGAAGGGTCACCGGATCCACCACTGAGGATGCCGACCGAAAACGGAGAGGCCTTTTTGGGTTCCATTTTCCGGAACCCTCTATGAAGAGGAATGACAGATTTCAACAGGGTCAGAGAGAGGAAGGGCCGCCGATTCCAGCCGGCGATAAGAGAGCAGGGCCGATGATTCCCAGCGCCGTCGCTTTTGGCCATTCTCCAGTTATCAACTCTCAATACTAGATCAGGTGGCCGATTTTTTGATTTTGAGTCCAAAATTCTACATCTCCATGTCCACCCACTTCAACTGGGTGAGTTGTTTTCTTCATGAAATATAGATTAGGCATATTTAGATTTTGAGTAAGTTTTGTCTTGACTTATTACTATATTTTCTCAAATTTGAAGGTTATGTTAATTTTTTATTTTTTATTTTTTTGTGTTATTAAACCATCAATTCAAGATAGATTGTTTGGGGGGGGGGGATATTTTAGAGGCTTGACAAGTAGAGTTAGGTGTAGAAAGTAGTTTTACATTGTATGACATTAGGAACTGTCTTAATGACTTAATGTTGGGAACCAAATAGGAATATACACACACATGGTTTTTATCTGTGTTTATCTGACTGAATGATATTTGTGTTGCCATTAAAGTGGAGAGTGATAATGGTTCAAGTATCTTTATGTCTACTCTTTTATAAGTGTTCTTTCTCTCAGCAAAAAATGGGTGCTTAATTTAGTTGGCCTTGGTGAATTCATGTGACATTATGCATTTTTTATATGGAAACTTTACTTCTACAATTTTTGTATTCCAATGATATGTAATGGTTTCTTGATGAGGCAAAGTGGTTCATCATTTTTAAGTCTAACTTTGTCTTTGGAATGCACTTTTAAGGTTATTGGAATGATGAATGTTCCAAGGCAAGTCAAATGTAAATGTTTTAAGTGGATGCTAGGCACTTATTTACCTTGATTATTTATGCTTAATTTGATAATGCTTAAGTGCATATCTTGTTTAATTGATACTTAATTGCTTTGTTTTTGTCTTATAGGTACTTTTGGAGATGTTAATGTTGAAACAAGACAAATCAAAGCGATTTCGTGAAGAAATTGTGGAACCTATATTTGAAGAATCGAATCTTGGGACTTAAGTGACGACCTTCCAAGACGCAATGGGAATGCAAAACAGCAAAGTATGAAGTTTCTGACCCTTGCTGCGTGCGGGAAGGCACCCATGCTGTGTTTGGGGAGCCTCTGGACAAAAATAAACTTTCTGATGCTTGCCGGGTATGGGGAGGGTCCTGGCAGATTGTGATTTTTAGCAGATTTTCCTAATTTTGATGGGCTTTTCTCTAGATTTTACCTTAAATTAATTCTCATGACTTATGGGCTAAGTGAAGTTCAAAGTTAGCTATTTTTCTAGTCTTTTTAGGATTTCAAACTTATTTATTAATTATTTATTTAATTCCTAGTTATTTTAGGATTAGGTTTTAGCTCCTGTATAAAGGGAGCCTTTGTACACAATTTTTATACAATCTTTATATCTACCTCTCTTCTACTCTTCTTTTTATTCTTTGTTCTTGGTTTTCATCAACTATGAAATAAGTTTTTCTCTCTAATTTCATGCTTAGACTTTTAGGTTGATTTGTGAGATTTATGTTCTTAACCCGATTATTTATCTTGATATTTTATGATTTCAGATTTTATCTTTATGATTTCATTGTTCTAATTGATTTGGTGGCCAACTTATTAATTAGGATTATATATCTATTGCTAGTTGGAATTTTATACCATTTGGTTAGATTTCACATGGTAGCAACTAGTTGATTGGGAGAAGTTATTGAAAGGTAATTGGAAATCACTAGGAAATCATGAATGCAAATTAAATGTTTGCCCGTTTGGGAAGTGTTATTTGTGTAGGCTATAATTCATTAAGCTTAATGTTGTTGAACCTTGAATTCTATTGAGCGTTTGCCGTAGGGTTAGGATCTCAATTAGACTTAATTAATATCGTTCGCTTTAATTAGGTATTGTGGTGAATTTATGGGGTTAATTAGCGTTTGTTGTTAATCTACTCCTTCTATCTTGATGGATACGTTAATATCTTTTGTTTAATGATCAGATCCACCTGAATAGTCGATGCTTGGAATTGGAGTTTTATTTATGTTGTTTCTTAATTTTACTATTTTTTTGCTTGTTTATTTTATTGTTCATCTATTCACAAAACCCCAAAAATTGTTAAATTTAGATTTAATTAGAGTAAAGTAGTTAACACAATTCTCTATGGAATCGACCTGAACTTACCCTGTCTATAGGATAGTTTAGTTGATTTATTATTTGGTGTTATTACGATGCTCACCAGTGGAATGCATGTTTTATTCAAGAATTTATTAATATTCAATATGTACCTATTCATACATTTTCAAACTTTGCTAAACTTATACTAATTTTTACTTAATTACAACATTGAAAATGTTCTCTAAAGTTATATATTTGTTACTCTTTCGGTTAACAAGCCGCGCCACATGGCGCGGGTCACAATCTAGTATATGTAATTACAATGCACTTATATTGTTAGATCAACTATTAGGTGATTAGTGTCAGTATTTTGAGATTTTATGTTCAAATTTCACAGAATTCTACTCATCCTTCAAAAAAGAACGCAATAGAATGATTCATATGAAAAGGGAACTAGTCTATACTATATATAAAAGTACGAATAAGGGGAAACTTTATGTTTTCCAATTGTACCCTTTTTTTCAAATATATTTCTAAATTGACATTCTTAAATAATATTTTAATTGATCCACTATTAAAATAATGGAAATTTAGATTATCCTCATTAATTAGGATCCAATGTAACCAATTATAGGAATGCTCCACATCATCTTTAGCATTTGAATTTTCGTCCAAAACATTCTTCAAGTTGGTTTAGGAGAAGATCAATTCCGTCCAGAAATTTTAAGGGCAAAATCGTCCACCATAACGGCAGAATTAGGTCTCGAGGTAAACATAAAAGTTGTATATCTTGGAATCCTCTTTCCAACAGTACCTCATTTGCATTTTTCTAAGCTCTGGATTAAAAGTTATGAATTTTCTTCCAAAACTGCTCTTGTGAAGTCCTGCTTTAAATATGATTTAACAATACTGCATTAGGACCGAATCATTACTGCATCATAATTACTGATTGGACTTTGACTTCTTGTTTGGGATTCCATATTATTGAATTGGGGATAAGAATATCAGATTTAGGCTTCAAGACATCTGACTTGGCAATTTGGGCTTCATGGGTTCAAACGAGCCTAATGGCCTACTGGGCCGAAATGAGACAAAATCAATAGTTTCTCCAAATTTATCATTATTAAAATATATATTTTAACTATGCCAATATTAAAATATAATTTTATGTATTTTTTTCAAATATATTTCTAAATTCATAATTTTTACAAAATATAATTTTTTAAATTAGATTCAATTCGGAAAAAAGGTAGGAAAAGCAATATTAGAAGCATGAAAAGCCCTTCAGTCTTTTTGGCATTGAGTTATATATTTTTTATTAGTATTGTGACCCAAAATTGATGAGAAATTTCTTGGGTCAATTTTTGCAAGATTTTAGCTGAAATCGTGTATTAACCATCACGGTTTTTGACAAAAACGCGTTCCGGAACGTCGCCTCAGTTTTGCATGATTTTTGGCACCAAGTCTCATTGAAATATCTATATCCATCTAACCAAACCTTACCCACATTGGATTTAAGGATTTGTTTTTACGAGCATATGAATCATGTTTCGTTTCAATTAGGAATTAATACGGAAAAAATAGGAAAAACGATATTAGAAGCATGAATAGCCTTTCAATCTTTTTAGTGTTGAATTATATATTTTTTATGAGTATCATGGCCAAAAATTTAGGAAAATTCTTTCAGGTCAATTTTTATAAAATTTTATTCGAAATCATGTACTAACTATCACGGTGTTTGGCTAAAAACGCGTTATGGGCCCCGGTTCAGTTTTGTATGATTTTTGGCGCCAATACTCATTGGAATATCTATATTTATCTAACAAAATCTCAGCCACATTGGATTTAAGAATTTGTTTTTACGAGCATCTCAATTCAGTTTCGATTTAATTAGAAATTAATTCGAAAAAAATTGAAAAAATCAATATTAGAAGCGTGAGAAGCCTTTCAATCTTTTTGGCGTAGAGTTATATATTTTTTATGAATATGGTGGCCGGAAATTGAGGAGAAATGTTTCGTGTCAATTTTTACAAAATTTTAGCCGAAATCGTATACTAACCATCACAGTTTTTGACTAAAAACGTGTTTCGGGATCCCGACTTTGTTTTGCATGATTTTTAGCGCCAAGTCTCATTGAAATATCTATATCCATCTAACAAAATCTCAACCACATTGGATTTAAGGATTTGTTTTTACGAGCATCTGAATCATGTTTCGATTTAACTAGAAATTAATTCGGAAAAAATAAGAAAACCGATATTAGAAGCATGAAAAACCTTTCAATCTTTTTGGCGTTGAATTATATATTTTTTATGAGTATCGTGGCAAAAAATTTAGGAAAATTCTTTTGGGTAAATTTTTGCAAAATTTTAACCGAAATCGTGTATTAACCATCACAATTTTTTGTAAAATGAAACTTATAAAAAAATGTTGTATAGAAAGAAGTTATACTTTCGTAGCCTATTGCGTTTCGATAATGAGATGCGTTTATTTATAATTAGTTTCATATATATTTAATATTTAATTTAAAAATTGCTTCAATTTAATTCTATTAGATTCGTAATTGATGCTTTGACTTATAATTAATTTTAATTATTTTAATTACTTTTTAATTTAAACGCGTTCGGTCACGTGTAACGCATGTGAAAGCTAAAACTAGTATATATATATATATATGGTAATATATTTTTTTAATAATAGTGGAAAATAGTTAGAATTATATATATACATATAGGAGGAGTAATAATATAAGATAGTAAAATTTTTAAAAAATTTGAAAAGTAACGGGATAAAAAAAGTTTGAGAAAGTTAGAGAGGGGATTGATAAATAACAATAGATGAATTATTTTTGGTGAATATTATAACAATATAGATGGATTGGTACAAAATAAAGGACAATTTTTACTGATTAGGTTTCGATTTCTATGATAAAGTGCATGCTCCCTAAACCATGAGTGCATGCTCCCTAAATTATGAGGTTTTAAGTTCAACTCCCACCATATTCAATGCATGTGAGTTTTATGTTGTTTTGTTAGTTTGTGTTTGCTCTTGCATATTAACAAGAAAGAACCAATATTATGTGAAATTAAATAAGCTTGCTTCATTATGGAGATCCGGGAGTTAGTTAGTAAGCTAATATTTGTACTCATAGTTTAGTTAAATTTGGTTGTAATATGTTTGCCAGGTATGTACAGACTTTACCCCTGTTATTTGTAATCCGAACTCTTTGATTAAATAAATCTATTAATTAAAATATTAATTAAAAGAAAACATTTCCAATTTCTAATAGTTGATTATAACAATACCACAGGATAATTTCTACCATCAAATCAACTTCATCTATAAACTTAAAAGTACCGATTAGATTTGTATAGTTTAAATTAAAATTAATTTAAGTATATAAAAAAAAATTATTTGAGTTCGAAAAAGAATGTCAATAATACAAAGCTTAAAAAGAGAGAGGAGCTCAAAGTGCCATGTTGGCAAACTTCATACGTGTAAGAAAACTATTGGCAGCGCTGACATGGCAGTAGAATCCAAATACTTTAATGCGGAGTTAGAACGCAGTTTTGTATAAACAAGTAGCATATTCACCAAAAAAGAAAGAAAGAAAAAAAAAAAAAGTCGCGTAATAACTAGAGAAGAGATCTAAAAACCCAAATTTTATTTTTATTATTATATTTTACTATTTTTCTTTTACAGACAAAAACAGACGAAAGAGTAAAAATTGAAAAATAAAAGAGCAAAACAAAATAATTTCTCTCTCCTGAAAAGTCTAAAATCTCTCTCTCAGAAATTCTGCAGAACTTCGCAGAGATAAAAGAGAGAGAGCTCAGAAGCTTTTGTTTGGCTTTTTTCTCCCTTTTTTCCGGTAATGGCGGTTACTTTCGTTGCAGCCATTGAAAACGGTATGTTTAATTTTTTTGTTGTTTCTTTTGTTAGATCTAATTGATTTTTGTGAGGATCAAATCATGCAATGCTCATAATCTAGGGTTTTTGGCTCTGGATCTTTTGTTCTCGTGTTTCTTTGCGGAGGTTCCATTGTTTTCCGTTGTTTTGTTGTTGAAATGGCGGGAATGAGATATGTTTGGAACCTGAGAAAATTGAAAACTCAGTGGTGGCTTAGTCCGGTTAACCTTTTGCTTTTTGATTTCTATTTTTGCTATCAGATTTTAATTGCAATTGTTATGTAATTCATGGAGGTGCAAAATGGGAACAAGATAGATTAAAAGAAAAAATGTAATCATTCATGAACGCTCAATTGAATATATTGTAGTTTGAATTGAGTTAGTATTATTATTGTTTTCATTTTTTCTTTAGTTTATTGTATGCTAATTGAAACAAAATACAGTCGATTCTTGCAAATACGTGGATTGTAAAATACAAATACTTTATATTTTTGGCCAACAATGAGCTTCTAATAGCCTCTTTTTGCGACATTTTGCACTTTATGGAAGCTTTCCAGTTAATGCAATTAAGGACTGTAAAAAGCCGGTTAATTGGAGATCAAATAATGTATTGGTTGTTCTACAATTGTAAAATGATGTTAGAAGTTTTAGGATTGAATAAGTTTTTAGGTTATTTGCTTGCATGATGATTTGAGATTCTTAAAATGTTACTTTATTTAATGTTAACTACTCCCCTGAGCCCAAGTCTGGATTTTATTTTTATTTACAGACAGTCATAAGTATGGTCATTTGCTGCTTAATATTGAGTAGAAGCAAAGTAAGCATAACTACCATTTCTTATTTGCTTCTGAGCATATACAGTACTTCCGAAGTCGCATCTTGTGCACCTAGGGAACTGGAATGTGGGGTTTCATATTTCTTTCCTAAACAAGGAACTGTCTTGAGGCCATATCCCCATTTATAAAAATGAAAAACTGAAGATATACCCCACCCTATCCCATGTGCATGGTGCTGGAACCTAATGCTTTGCTAATGTTTACTGTGTGGCCTTTGATAGGAAGTTAGTAAGGATGATGTTTTGTTCATCTTTGAACATATTAGCTATTTCTATATGCAATGACGCAATTGTTCTTAATTGGCAATGTTGTGAACTAAGAACCCCTGTTTCACATACCTTCCAAAAAGTGGGTTATTTACTAGTCACATGTTGAATTTAGTGCTTCATCAAAATGTTGTGAGTTTGTGCTTGGTTTCAGATATACATGATTTGTTTGGTTTTCTTATTATATGAGAAATTTGACTTATTTTATTTGACCTTCATGCAGGGAAATCAACTGGTGTCTAAATATCCTTGGACTGGAACTTTTTTGGATCTAGAGTTCTGAAGGAAAAGCAAAATTAGAAGCTATATAGAACTCCTAGAAATACATCTGTTCTTATTAAAGAAGTTGATTTTCTTTAACATCTCAGCTGATATTAAAGTCTTTCACTGGACAAATTAAAGGATTCAAAATTCAGCGACCAAGTTCAGGGGGTGATTTGCCCCAAAACGGGGAATATAATTCTTTTCCTGTTGCTCGGAGGGTGAGTTCTGCCAGCGCGATGATGATTGGAGATGATGTCGAGAATGGTAATTTGGGGCCTTACCAAGATAGGCCGAGGACTTTTCCTAACATGCGTAGCAAAACTTATACCCCTTTGGTAAAGACCTTATGTCTGTCTCTGTTTTTACTTTGTTATACCCCTTTCTGGAGGAGTATGCATTTTGAACTTTTGGCTATAATGTCTTATGTCTTGCTCATCTCCGTTCGTGTTGTACTAATTCATTTTGATCCTCCATTTATTGTTATCTAATACCTAGTATAACTATTTGGGGAAAATAGGGAAACAGCTTTGCATGAATTGATGCTGTCAAGTGTCCTATTTGCCATGATGTTTCTTATTGCAAATATGAAGTGGTGTTCGATTAAAGTTTATTTTAGTGGTATACTCTCAGTTATATTTGATTATAAAAGCCTATACCTGTCAGCAATTTTTTGAAGGCTTGCTTGGTGAGAATGTTCATTCTAGCATTTCTTCTCTAGCTTGATTGGTATCTCCATACTTGTTACGAAGTCAGTAAAATTAATCCTGATTCTTATTGCCATATTGCTTCCTTTTCAAATTCCGTTTGCAATTATATATTTTTCAACCTCTTTCTGTTTCTGGACTCTCGTGCATTGGATATAAGGTGTCATTGACAAGTTGTGGTGTTCTAGAATTGCACATGGTAGAAAACATCCACAGTTACTAAGTTTTTAGGCTTGGTACTGAATGGAAAAGATGTTTAGCATGAGCTTCACAGAGACTGCTGAATTGATGTTGACGGAAGTTTGACTGGTGTTGGCGGATTTAAGCATAGAAGTTAATAAACATGTTTTGAATAATATAGTCAGAAAAAACCAGTCATGGAGGCCTATTGGTGGGGGTTTATGGAGAATTATCTTGTACTCTATAGCTATTTTTTATCTGTCCATGCATATCTTGATCTGCATGTGTCTATGCACTTTTTCCCTTCACTGTGTGTAATTTGATTAACTATTTCCTGTGCAGATATTTCGAATTCTCTTGGGAATAAATGTTCGAGTTCTTGTTATACTTCTCCTATTGGGCTTCGGATTTGTCTTTTATGTTGGAGCGAGTACTTCCCCAATCATTGTTTTTGTCTTATCAGTTTGCATCATCAGCTTCTTTTTGTCATTATATCTTACAAAGTGGGTACTTTCAAAGGATGAAGGGCCTCCAGAGATGGTTCAGGTAGATTTCTTTAAAGAACAGAAAAGGAAAAAAAAAAACCCTCATATTATCAAGTTCTATTCTGCTGGAATAATTTTAGTAAATGCTCCTCTGTAGATTTGCTCATATCTTGTTATGTTACTCTTATTGTGTCCCTTTCTTCAACTTGTGGGTATTTAAGCTTGTATCTTTGTAGGGACATATGCTATAACATTGACTGTCAGTCTTTTCTAATGACCCTTGATATTGTCAACCAAATATGATGAACAGTGATCATACAATTGTGTTGAATGTGCTGGAATATAACACTTAATTTGGTTTGGGTAAGAACAAAATGGACAACATGCCGGGTATCCGGACATCCTGAATTTTACAAATGCAAAAAATGTTTGGTTTGATTCTATCACATCAAGCAGGGCTATGTTTTTCTACTTGGAGTAACTTTTAAGATGGACCTAATTTTTGAATAGATTTGGAGCACTTACATGCTTGGTAGAACATGTTGCTTGTGCTAAAGCATTTTTTATTAGCTTATTTATGACATTTTTGACGTATAATTTACTACCCCTCAGTAATTATGGATATGATATTATATGCTTGGTATGTGATTAAAGGAAAGTGCGTCTTTTAAATCTAGCTAGGGTTAAGACTTAAGAGCTATTTTGCAGAAAATAGCTGTTTGGGAGTAGTTAAATAACTCATATAAAACGGAAGGATGGATGTGCAGACCAAAGCTTTCTGCATAAATCATTTATTAATATATATTGGAGATTTTTTGTAACAAGGGCTTTATTTGAATGCACGTGTCATTCTTTTTATATTCATGTTTTATAATTATACCATCATCAATAAATTAGTCTTCGGAGTTTCTGCAAATTAAGAACTCTTTCTCAATTCTCTCTCTCTCTCTCTCTCTTTTTATGCCTTAAAAGTGTATTTACAACTTGATAATTAGATAGTTGTATTGTCAATATACCAGTTAAATTTTTTACAGTTTTAGTTCATATTAATCATGTCTTATGATTGTTAAGAGTTTGAGATGAGCCCTGAACAGTATTATCAAACTATAGCCTGCATACCCTGAATTGTCTGACAAATTTGTTGTGCTTGGATTAGCATGTATAGAACAAGAAAAATGTAGGCTTTCTTCGTTGTCTAAATTTGGAACAAAGCTAAGAATACCATGTTTTGTCATTGCATTCTCATGTATTAGATATCCTTGAGCAAAAGTGAGTAGGCTCCCCTCGTTGTTTATCAATCTTCTTAATATCCCTTAAAATGCAACTAAGCAACCTCCTCGTGCACTTATTCTGAGCTTATCATTTTTTCTTACCAGATATCGGATGCTATACGTGATGGAGCGGAAGGGTTCTTCAAGACACAGTATGGTACTATCTCCAAGATGGCATTCTTGCTAGCGCTAGTGATTCTTAGCATATATTTGTTTCGCAGTACAACTCCTCAACAAGAATCTTCAGGCCTTGGAAGGTGATTAGATTTATGAACATTAGTAAAAACACATTTCACTTATATTTCTTTATCCCAGTGACATTTTTAATTCTTATTTATTTTTATTTTGTTACATATTACTGCAGGGCAACATCTGCATATATCACTGTTGCCGCATTTCTTTTGGGTGCCCTATGTTCAGGTGTTGCTGGGTATGTTGGGATGTGGGTATCAGTTCGTGCAAATGTCCGAGTCTCCAGTGCTGCAAGACGATCTGCAAGAGAGGCATTGCAGGTTGTATCCTATACTTATTTCATTTTATTCTGATTGCTTGTAGATTTTAATACTAAGTCACAAAATAATGTGCAGGTGGCTGTCCGGGCTGGTGGTTTTTCTGCCTTGGTGGTGGTTGGTATGGCTGTGATTGGTATCGCCATCCTTTATGCAACATTTTATGTTTGGCTGGGAGTGGATTCACCTGGTTCAATGAAGGTCACAGATTGTATGTAACTGATTTCCCATTTCTTAAGTTGTTTTATATCAATTCATTTTGTGTGGATAGATCCTCCATTACATGGTTCCTACTTCTTGCAACATACATCAGCGTAAGATCATGTTGAGATTTCTTGAATTTTTGTCTTCTTGAGAGGGATTTTGACAGAGCACATAAGCATGATTCTGTTGGTTATGTTCTGTCCATATTGATGAAAGTATATAGTAATTATTTCTCTGGGTATCTGAGAGGTCATAATAAATTCATTAAGATTTAATTTGGTTTAGATGGCTAACAGTTGGGTTTAAGTAATATCAGTCTATGACTTTGGTTATGGACTTCTTTCTAGTAGTTGCTGACTTCCTAACATTTTTCCACTGAATTAAGAAATGTGCAGGCTAAGGTTGTATGAATTACTAATAAATCTTTTTGATAGTTGGTAGGACATTTCTCAGCATAGTAGGAAAACTTTCTACAGCAATGCTCCTGATGATATTGCAGTACTAAATTCATTGATATGATGCATAAGAGCACTTCATTCTTGCTAAAGTTAATGAGATGAATTGCTTCTAATTGATTTTGGGATTTGAGATGGATTTTGGAAACCTTTTGATTCAATGTTTCTCCTTATTACTGGTTAAAAAAATGTTTCTCCTGATTAAATTATACTGAACATGGATATTTTGGGAAAACCTGTTTCACATGTTTGCATGGAATTCATATTGTAGTATCTTTTTATGATACTATTGTCTGTTGCTAACATGATATTCTTGATTCTTGTCTTATTGTTCCTATCATATATGCATTTTCATGAAGCTAGCAGAATTATGTGTCTCAGAATCTTTAATAGCGGGGTTTCCTTGGTTGATTTGTGTATTCTCTTTCAGTGCCTCTTCTTCTTGTGGGATATGGTTTTGGAGCTTCATTTGTTGCCCTGTTTGCTCAGTTGGGTGGTGGAATATATACAAAAGCAGCTGATGTTGGGGCAGACCTTGTTGGAAAAGTAGAGCAGGGGATACCTGAAGATGATCCTAGAAACCCGGCTGTAATTGCAGATTTGGTACTTAAGTTCTTAACTTCATTGAGTTCTTTACTTTGAGTTAATACTTAAGATAAGCTGATAATCTTGAGTACGAAGTAACCTGGTTTTCCCCCCCATATTGTATATGATTGGTTTAGTTTTTGTTGGAAAATGATTATTGCAAATCACATTTTACGTGATTTCTTATTTAATATGCTGAAAAGCTTTTCTTTTATGCACCACTTAAAGTTTTATGGTTGTTATAGTAGTTGACCATAGTTTTATGCATCGATTATAAGATTTTGAATCTGTATCTTTAAAGGAATTGCAATTTTGTTGAAGATATATTTTTGATAGCACAACTGTAATCAAGTTATGGAGGGTGGTTTTTACACTGGACCTTTCTTGGGAGATTAAACCTTTTCTAAGATGCACATACACATGCATTTGAGAGAAAAAGTGCAAAATTTTTACTTTTATTATGTTTAAGAATCTATAATGCTTGACCATAAAGTATGTTTTTTCTGAACTTGACTATAAAGTATTTGATATTCTCTAGTTTACATAAAACTAAGAAATCCATAAGATTGAACAGTAAATGGTGCAATGAAGTTAAGTAATCCATAAGATTGAGTATACAATAGATGGTGCAATGAAGTTCAATAAGGTGGTCGAACAGATGTACTGGAAAAAATGTAGGTTGAAATATGTTTAAATTTACTATAATTTGTTCTTCTGCTTTATCTTTGTTTTTAGTTTTTAGTTCTCATACATTTTATCTTGGTGATTATGTAATTTACTTGAATATTATCTTATTGCATTGAAGGTAGGAGATAATGTTGGTGATTGTGCTGCTCGAGGTGCAGATCTTTTTGAAAGCATTGCTGCAGAGATAATCAGTGCCATGATACTTGGTGGAACAATGGCTCAACGCTGTAAAATAGAAGGCAAGTGCAAGTTCCCACTGATTTTGGATATAGTTGGAACATATTTATATTACTGTATGTTGTTAAATTTCCTATTGTTTTATTATGATGACTAGCTCACTAGAAATTTAACTTTGTATCTCATTTTAATTTTAGCGAACTTATTATAAATCATGACGAACTTTTAAACCTAATTGCACCAGTACAAGGAAATTAATGTCTGGACCTTGATGGGTAAAGAGGGGTTCCTTTTGTCTTTGATTTTTTGTTTTCTTAGTATGGTGATCTGAGGTTTAGAATAGGACTGTAGAAGTGTGCATAACTAGTGTTACTTGGCTGTTATTTAATGGAAAGGAAGCAAATTAAAGTAAGTTGCTAAGTAGAAGCAGTTAGGTCTGCTATCTTTATCTGCGAGCTATTGATTTTAAATCAAACTTTTTAAGAGGCAGTTATGCTTGATCATGCATCTCTGTGGTGTTAGTGAGTCCGTTGGCTGTAGTAATAATAAGAGTTTCAGATCTGCGTAATCAATCTGAGAGATAGCATGCTAAAGATTTCCTGTTCAGTTAGAAGTTGGTTATTTGTTTCAGTTTATATTGCTTTGGCTTTAAAATATTTCTTGTTCGTGGCATATTCTTTATATTGAATTGGTTCTTTTTCTTTGTTGTGGCCTCATCTTTGATATACATGCAGATCCATCTGGCTTCATCCTATTTCCTCTTGTTGTCCACTCATTCGATCTGGTGGTATCATCGATTGGAATACTTTCAATTAGGAGTACACGTGACTCCAGTATGAAAGCTCCGATAGAGGATCCAATGGCAATTCTTCAGAAAGGATACTCTGTTACAATAATTTTGGCTGTTGTGGCATTTGCTGGGGTAATATATTTATCAATAACGGCAAATAAGGCTGTAGTTTTGCTTTATCTTTGCTTTGTTATTCTCCAATCAAGTATTGGAATTTAGCAATTGTGATACCTTTGACTTGGTTGAAACTCATACATAATTTGTTCATTTTTTGGAAATTAATGCAGTCTACACGGTGGTTGCTTTATACCGAACAAGCACCTTCTGCATGGTTGAACTTTGCCTTGTGTGGGTTGGTTGGTATCATCACCGCATATATTTTTGTCTGGATAACCAAATATTACACTGACTACAAGCATGAACCTGTGCGCACATTAGCTCTTTCTAGCTCCACTGGACATGGGACTAACATTATTGCTGGAGTCAGTTTGGGCCTGGAATCAACAGCTCTTCCTGTTCTTGTCATCAGTATATCTATTATTTCTGCATTTTGGCTAGGACACACCTCTGGACTGGTGGATGAGACAGGAAATCCAACTGGTGGGTTGTTTGGCACAGCTGTAGCAACTATGGGAATGCTCAGCACTGCTGCCTACATTCTAACTATGGATATGTTTGGCCCTATAGCTGATAATGCTGGTGGAATTGTAGAGATGAGTCAGCAGGTATTATTATAGTTGATTCTCTAAATCATCCCGTTATCAGTATAGTGTGCTTTCTTTTAGTTTCTTCTTTTTGGATCATTCAAGTTAGCTATTGATGTCTTGTACAGCCAGAGAGTGTGCGAGAGATAACTGATATCCTTGATGCTGTTGGGAACACCACAAAAGCTACCACTAAAGGTTTTGCAATTGGATCTGCTGCACTTGCCTCTTTTCTTCTGTTTAGTGCATATATGGATGAGGTTGAATCTTTTGCCCGCGAATCTTTTAAACAGGTATGTGTTACAGTATTTTTACTTTAAAGTAAGGTTCTATTTGGTTTGCCATCTCTAGTCTCTACAGAACTATTTAGTCTATTTTACTTCTCAAAGCTAAAAGGGAGAAGAAGCAATGTTTGAATAAGTTAGGAAAAGATGCTTTGTAGAATTAAACATGAAAAATTTGATTTTCATGGATAAGAAGATGTCCGCTTTTACTTATAGGTGCAATACTTTTCTTTACATTGGTGTTTCTGAAAAAGGAAAATAGTTGTTACATGCATGTAGCAAGCATGGGAACTAATAGACTCCAAGGTTATTCTGCAAAGTCCTTTTTTCTTTTTATAAATAATTTGGCATTCATATTTTTAATAAACTTTCAGGTTGATATTGCCATTCCTGAGGTTTTCATTGGTGGATTGTTGGGCTCGATGCTTATATTCTTATTTAGTGCATGGGCCTGTTCAGCAGTTGGCCGAACTGCTCAGGAGGTTGTTAAGGAAGTAAGAAGACAATTTATTGAGAGGCCTGGTATCATGGTGGGTTTAAGTTTCTGACCATCTCTTGTAGTGTACTTTAATGTTTAGCTTTTATAATAAATATTTGAATTAAGAAAGCGGCTGAGAGGAGTCCTAATATACTTATTGTCTGGATAAAGTAAACTTGAGAGAAGTTGAAGGAAGAGGAAAAAGATACAGTTGCAAATAATATGTTTTTTTTTTTTTCATTTTCAAATCTTTCCGAATGGAGAGAGATTTCAAGAGAGATTTTAAAATTTCTATTATTGTTCTTTTTAAATCATTAATCTCCAATGCAAACAAATGTAGCATAATTAAATTTTGCTTTAATCATGTTGCTCTTCTATTATTACTATTAGTCTCATTTTCTCTTGCGTCACTGTTACTAATGCTTGTTTCCCTGACATACTGGCCACAGGACTACACTGAGAAACCAGATTATGGTCGCTGTGTTGCCATTGTTGCATCTGCATCTTTGAGGGAAATGATAAAACCTGGTGCTTTGGCAATAGTGTCGCCAATAGTCGTTGGTGCGTCAATTGCTCCTTGCTAATATTTACTTTTCCAATCATTCGTTGATTTGTTTTCTCTTCTATTTTTTTATTTTATTCTCGTATTTGTTGATGGTTTTCCTTTCCCTTTCTTATTGTTCCTTCTTTGTCCTGCTGGCTTTGTCATCTCTTGTTGGAATGCATTATTTATAAGGAAAAGCAGCAGTTTTTCCAATCCTATTTCCTTGATTTGTTTGTGGCGCTATTGATTGTTTGATCTAATGGGAGTTGAATTTTTTCTAAAAATCATCAAGCTTTCAAATTTTTCCTTTTATTGCTATGTAATTTCCTTTGTGAAATCGTATTTTGCTGAAATCAGACATTCTGTTAGCCATTGTTTCTTTAGAACCATGTCAAGAATGTAGGATATTATTGTACCAAAACACACAAAAAAATGATCTATGGTTTATATTATTCAAGTGATTCCTTGAGTCCTTGTGGTCTGATCATGGAATTTCTTCTGTCTTTCAGTCTATTTAGGTTATCTAAGCATTCAACACAGTGCTCTTTAATGTTTGTAAATTTGGAAAAATACTATACCTTTTCAACTTATGTGATTTCATTGTTACATCTACAGGATTCCTGTTCCGTGTTTTGGGGCACTATACTGGACATCCTCTGCTTGGAGCAAAAGTCGTAGCTTCTATGCTAATGTTTGCAACAGTCTCTGGTATTTTAATGGCTCTCTTCCTAAACACAGCTGGTGGTGCATGGGATAATGCGAAGAAGTATATCGAGACAGGAGCTCTTGGTGGCAAAGGCAGTGAATCTCATAAAGCAGCGGTTACCGGAGATACGTAAGTTCCTTTTCCCTTTCTTGATCTATAATTCCTTTCATGATGGTGGGGGTGCTAGGAGGGAGAAGCAATTATTCTAGTAGTTTGGATAGATGAATCTCAACCGTTGGCCCCTCAGCCTTGGCTGAACCGATCAAAGTTGGGGCAATTCGTTGGTTTTGACAAAATATATATAAATACTAGTTTGAACAATGAAACTTAAGCAATGAAAATGTGATATATTTAACTTATTGATGATTGCAGCGTGGGAGACCCATTCAAAGACACAGCCGGACCTTCACTTCATGTGCTCATAAAGATGCTTGCAACGATAACACTCGTTATGGCGCCAATCTTCCTCTGAAGAGTTTGTTTATAATATCTTAAACGCGGTGTTACACTAGCATACAGCACCCATTTACCTGAGTCCTTAGATATTTTTGCACATATACAGATAGGTATTTTGGTGTATATCATGGGTGCCTGATTAATAGCCTCAGTCTCACTACATCTTTTATTTCTTTTTTCTCCTTACATTAATCTACAAAATAAGAGATGTTAATATAGTGGACTACATTTTGTATTCTTAGTGTACTTTTTTCACCTACAATCTTTGAGGTTTTAATCCAATCGATTTACTCGGCCTAAGCTTCTTTATATTTTTGTTGGACAGATAAGCTTCTTTATATATTTATATTTGTTTGTATTTCAATTTTTCTTTTTTCTTTTTTATTATTGCAACAAGCTAGCTTATGTATAAGTCCTAAATCTATGGATGGATTTATTTTCCTTTCTCCCAATTTGAGAGGAAAACATTCCCAATTTGAGAGGAAAACATTCTTTCTCAAGTCTCAAGATGGATAAAAGCATAAAGTTACAGCTTTAATTATTCATTTTGAAGTGAAGGTTTTCGAAAATAAGAGAAATTTACCTTTATTCTTATCACTCGAGTTTTTTTTTTTTTAAGGGTGGGTCTCTGTATCATGGACTTTATGGGCTCTCGGTCTCCTGCTCCCTCATAAATCCCACCATTTGAAGCAGCTCTTAGTCTCTTGCTCCCTCTTAAACCCTGGCTCAACCATGGCACCATAGGCTATGGCGAGAGGCACACCCACAGACAGTAGTGGGATTCATATCACTAGCTATATTTAAGAAGTGCATTTTTCCTTTTTTATTGTAAAAAAGAAAAAAAAAATCCTTTGGATCTTTTATGGAGTTGGAACAAGGCCTTGGTATATGGGCTAGTTAAATAGGGAAAGAGGAGTCTGGGCCTTAGTAAACGAAGCAACAAAGAGACGAACCCAAAATTACTAAAAAACAAACAAAATTTATTATCTTCAAGGCTCTCTAGCTTTCCTTGTCCCCAATTCACCTTATCTTCCAAGTTCCAACAGAACCCCAAAACCCCTCTTCAGAATTCTAGGGTTTTTAGAAAAGAAATGGAGCAACCAGGAACTCCGAGTATTGGTCCTCAAAAGGACAAAGAAAGCAGCGGCGGCAACAACAACAACAACAAAGCGAAGAAGAGAATCCCAACACCCAAAGAGCTGATATCCCATTACCAGAACCAAGGGCTTGATTCAGAACAAGCTTCCATCAAAGTGATAGAAGATCTCCAGAATGTTGTTATAAGGGTGATTTCTTCCAACTCCAAAGCCAAGAAAGACAAGTTCTTGATTGACACTTCCAGGAAGATCGATGGTGTCAATAGCAGGCTTGCTGTTGTTGACATGAAGCTTGATTCCAAGCCTAGTTATTTGCAGACTTTCGCCATTGGAATTGCTTCTGGGGCTGCTTTGAATGGGATTAACTCTGTTTTGCCTCATGTTTTTGAGGGTTTGGGTCAGATTTGGTCTTCTGTTAGGACTGTTACTAAGCCATCTTCTTCTCCTTAAATTATGTAAACTTCTTATCAATTTCAGTTTCTCTCTCTCCGTTTTATTTGGTTGGGGAATTTGGGTTAGAGGACTTCATTTCATTGTTAAATTTGAGGGGAATGGCAAAGGAAAGAATTTAGAATGTTTCTATTCAGAATTTCTTTTGTTCACTTTGTACTTTGTAGTTTGTGGAAATGAATTGCAAGGTATTCAAATCTTCTTCCCACTGAAACCACATCACTTTATCAAGCGGATATTCATTTTAAAATCGAAATTTAATCAAAACCCTCACGAGCTGTTTGAGTTGAGAAATGCACCATTCATTTACAGGAGCCAAATGTCATTTGCTTGAAGAGATTGTTCTTTAATTTGAATACAAGAATAAATTGTTGGGGTGAAAATAGAATTTTCAAAAATAGTTGAGGAATATAGTAAAATACTAAAATATATACTACTACTAAAAGAAGAACTATATGCGACACGCGCGAATTCCAGGTCGGTTAATACGCGTACTACTCACGTGTTCGGGTATTCTCCGAAAGGCGAATACGCAATCTTTTGGGATTTTTGATTTCGAAGGAAGACAGCTTTACAACTTCAAGCAGAAAGTTTCTTCCTTTCCAAATCATTCCGTTTCTAAAGCGTCGAGAAATCTGAGTCGTAGGAAAGTAAAGAAGAAATGGGAGAGGAAGAGAGGAAGAAGAGGGTGGTGGTGGAGTCGCTAGGATGGTTGACGGAATCCTCCATCATGCCCAAGAAACACCGCGCCATCGAAGGCGTCGGCGCCTCCTCAATCTTAGAACTCAAAGCCGAACTCTACAAATCTCAGGAAGAATCCAAGAAATCCAAGGAATTAACCGGCGCCGATGTCGAGTACCACCGCGCCAAGAAAAGGATCGTCCCGCACGATACCTTCTCTCACAAGAACTCCGGCGTCGAAGCCCGCGCCCACAAGTAAATTTACTAACTATTCGTATTATTGCTTCTATTATTGATTTTCAAGTACTAAAATTTAATCTGATTCGGGGTTAATTCGAGGTTTTTCCTTCTTGGGGTCTCATAATTTTGTTGTTTGATTATCTAGGGACAAGCTTGAGCTGAAAGCGGTTAAAGATGGTTCGGCCAGCTACGCGGCCTTGGAGAAGAAAGCTGAGTTATATGAGAAGTTAGTGAGAGGAGAATTGTCTGATGAGGAAGATAAGGAGAAGTATTGTGTTGATTTTTTCAGGAAGGGTATGGAGCAGGAGGAATCCCACCAGCCGAGAGTTGATCATACTTCGGATAATGTACAGACAGGAGGCAAAGATGGTGAAGGTGACGGTGACAGTGATGTTGGGCCTTCCTTGTTTAACACAAAATTCGTAGGTCCGGGAAGAACAGGTGGATTCTTTGACAATGATGAACATAAGCGTTTTGTAAGGTTAGGGTTCTATCTAGTTCTCCTTTTGGTTAATGTTTATGTTAGTTCAGGTATAATTAAGATGAATGTTGGTTGGAATTTAGGGTTTCACACATATTTCTAATTGTTATGACAGTTTGGATATTTGATATAGGGTAGCTTTGGTTATAGTTTTTTGGTTTGCTCATTTGAGGTGCAACAATAGATTGGGATTGGAATTATAAACACTTATGTGTGTAGTGAAGCAGTCTTCTACTAGCAAGATCATCCCTTTCCTTCATTAGCCTTCATCTTGGATACTTAGTTGAGTACTCGCGGATTAAAGAAGTACAAATTTACCGTATGAATTTGAAGTTTTGGAATTGGAGCTATAAGTTTGAGTTGATGCCATCCCGTTGCTCAGATCAGTGGTTGGCTGGCTGTTTTCATGTTTGCTTATTTCTGATGACTTATTGCAGTGGGATATAGTGTATACAAGGCAATACTCCATGAATTGCATAGTATAGATTAGTTGATGAATGACAATATTAATCTGTAACGTTACTGAAGATATGGAGACTGAAAGTAATTATTAAGAATGTGAACTTTGTGTTTAAAGTAAAATTGTATTCAAATTGCCAATATACGTTTTCCACAAGCTTGTTTTGGGCAATTGACATAAGATATCAGTTATGGAACTAAAACCGAATGCCTTAATTACTTAATGATGGTTATTTACAGGGAAGTCCATGAAGAAGCAAATCAAGCGAGAGAAACGGTGTCTGAGCTTAGATTGCGAAGGCAAGAACAAGCGGCAGCTCGTCGTGAGAAACTCAGGCAGGCCTATCTTCGGAAACAACTTGAGAAACTGAAGGCTGCATCAAATACAGAACAGACTTGATTGAAGAGAGCTGGAAAAGAGATCATTGCATTATTTTATTTGCAAGGATTGGGCTTTGAAGCTTGATTAGCTGCTTTATTCTGGGCACAAGCATGTGATAGGCTGCATCATTGCTTTTATCCGGGACAAGAAAGGATGAATTCTTCTTGAACACTCGTACTGAAACTCTCCTTCATTTTTACTAACTTACATCAGTTTTCTTCTTCAGACTAACAGTTTTTAGGATACAAATCAACTCACAAGGTATTTTCACTAGACTAGAATTTTCTCTTTTGCTAGTTTTATCAACCATGAAGATTTGGTCATTCTAGTCACATCATCACCAATTGTCTGTTTTTAATACTCATTCCAGATTATGCCTGTGTAGTATTGCAGCATCAGCATAGAAAATCAGCACTAGTCCTTCTGCTAGTGTATGTACATGTAATATAATTTAGACAATGAACAAGCTTTTTTATCAGCAGGTTAACTTGGGTGGAAGTAGAATACTAGGTTAAGTTATGTTTTACTCTGAAGTGAAGGACTGCCTATGATGTTGACCAATATATGGGATAATGGGACTTGTATCAATGGCCTCCTTGTTCGGTTCAAAATAGAAATCCCTTTTACAAAGCTGAAAGCTGTTTTAGCCATGTCATGTTGAAAATTAGAAAACAGAAGCAGAATGATCAAGTTGCTACTTGCTAACAAAAAAAGGAAGAGATGACGACTCCACTGGGGATCGAACCCAGAATCTCTGGTTCCGTAGACCAGCGCCTTATCCATTGGGCCATGGAGTCTTCGATGCTTACCAGACAGTAACTGTCATTTTATCACCATTTTTTATGAAATTGAAAGTAAAATGTGACAGAGCCCTTCATTTCATTTATAGGCTAGACGACTCCGCTGGGGATCGAACCCAGAATCTCTGGTTCCGTAGACCAGCGCCTTATCCATTGGGCCACGGAGTCAATTGCTGCTGTTTGTTAGCTCATTTTTTAACTCTACCAGTTACGAACCGGAAAAACCGAAAAACCTTACTTCTACCCATGAACCGAACATTCAAACTAAACTTTAACGATTCGAGTCGACCTTTGAATCATGTCAGAAACGAAACGAGTAACCAGAAACATAGAAAGAAGTCAAAGAACCTTCATGAAACTACACTACTTACTGCTGTATCATGAAAAACTGTCAAAGATCCACTCAAGTCTCAAGTCTTCAACAAGTAGCCCCTTTGGCCTGACTTATATATATACTAGTCTATTGACACGTCTTGCATGCACCCCTTCAAGCCAAACGTCAAACCGCGGCTACTCACCCTTCTTCTCCGCCGCGACAATCCCCAATGGTGCCATGCACTTCTATTTCTCTTAGCTCATCTTCCCGTCGTCGGAATCGTTTTGGGTTATCCGACATGTTGCTGCTCATGATGAGTGTAATTACGTACCCTATAGTCTTCTTCCTAATGCAAACTCCAATTTATCCCTTCACTGTTGGGCTTTGAAACCAGATTTGGCCCAACTGACCCAACTTTCGGCCGTTTGGGCCTATATTTGGACTTTCACCCAATACAAATTGGGCTAGAGTCCGTCCATATATAGTTTCATTTCTTAATTTATTTATTTTTTTAAATTTTTAACAAAAAATCCAGCTGTTGATGCTAACTGCTAAAGTGTTTTCTCTGCTCCCAAAAGCTATTACAATCAAAATGCCAACTCCAACCTAATTATTTGAGCAGATTATTAACCTACCTAATTCAATTTTTAAAGGGTACTAACCATGTTACTGTTATGTTAAATAATGTCTTAAGATGCCCATTTATTTGTCCATTTGTCTATTAGTCATTGTAAACATATCTTCAAGGTGATTCTCTAACATGATCCCCCATTTCTAAATTGGCAGAATTTTTTACACTGATTAAGGGTGATTGACAACTTTATTTATTTTGAATGAATAGATTAATCAATATAGAAAGACTTCAAAGATTATATTAGATTCCACTAATGGAGAGTCAAGTCGCATCGAATCCCAGATAAGGGGAAGCTCCTAGTGCCAATTCTTTTCATTATAATGACTCAAACTCAATGGGCATTAATGAACCCTTTCCACACATTAGTATAAATTATCTAATGCTGAAAATTAATCATTATATTTTATATTTTATATTTTATATTTTATATAATAATAATAATAATACAAATAAGATTATCCTCAGTGAAGTGGGAATTAGCAAAACTTGCCTGGAACTAATGTACTATGCAATTTTAAATTAGATACCAATTTCCCAAGATTGTAAATAATGTATAATGCGCCGTTATATAGTCATTCCAGGCTGGTATAGAGTTTAAAATTGTGAGAAAGCAAGAAAATTTATACTAATAATTAATTAGCTGACACTACAAATGATGTTGTTTGAGGTTAAACCAACAAAACAAAGCTGGCAAATACTTGATTTAATTATTAGCATAATCTTTCGCTATAAAAACATTTGAAATCTCTTCATTTCAGTCAAGCACTCAACAAGTAAAAGACTCATCACTTCAGTTTTCAGTATAAGCTTTGGGTCATTTTATCTTAAAAGAGTGCTTCTTTAACTAGCTTTTGATCAGAGAAATGAAGGGTAGCAAAGTGGCCATGATTTTGATTGCCTACATCACCATTCTTGCTTTCGCCACCGGAGCCACAGCCGTGACGGAAGATCTTGGGGCCATTGCTCCGTCGCCAATGGAAAGTGCTGGAGCGGCTTTGGGTGTTCCTGCTGCACTTGCTGCCGCAGCTTGCGTGCTTGCTTGGTTCTTTTGAATTTAGTTTCTTGTCTTTCCTTTGGTGAATATTGTCCAAACATTTCTTTTTTATTTTCTCAAGTTTCTTTCTTTTGGTTGATTGCTTGAAATTTATTCCAAGCAACTGGAATTGTGGACGGTGGAAATTAAAATTCATTTTTCTTTTAAGTAATTAAATGTTAATAAATCTTGATTCATTCTATTTCGGGCTTACCTCTCCATTCCAAAGTTTACAGCTAGCTATTGCAGTATTTGCTTTGTTTCTATTTTACCATATATGGTAAATATGGTGAGCTAAAGCAGGAAATGTGCTAAATATGGTGAGCTGCTCCATGGTCAAAAACTCAAAATCATAACACAACTGAACATTTCTGCAAAGATGGTTCAATAATCCTTTAAAATCATCTTAGGAAGAGAAGTATTCACAATGTAGTTACAAGAATTTATAACTGTAGGAGGAGAGCAAGTAAATAAAGGCTAACTCAAAGTCATCTTTGCTTTATGGAACCGAAAAGATCCTGATAAGAACGCTTAGGTGCATCAGTCCGAGAAACTATCTCCACAACTTTGAATGATGCTTCAGGATGAAGTAATGACTCAACGGCGACTTCAGCAACTTGATCCCTGGATATGCTTCCTTCATAAAGAGTATCCTAAGGAGAAAGAAAAGCTGATGTTAGGCTGCTTGAAAAAAGATGGAAAAACATTTCAAAATGCAATAGAAATCTCTAGGTATACATCATTACCTCAGGCTCCATGACAACGTTGCCAGTTGGCGGATCATTTCTCAAACCACCGGGCCTTATAATTGTGTAGTTGATGCCAGATTTCCTGATATATTGCTCAGCCTGAAGTTTTGCTACCAAGGTGAGTCCGAAAACATTGAGAAAGATGTAAGCTGGATTCAAAAGCTGTCCCATTGCTGCTCCATTGACTAAAATAGAGCTAATAAGAATGAATCTGTTCACACCAAGTTTTCGGCATGCTTCAACAAGGTTTACAGTGCCATAATTATCAACCTGCAGATATGAATAAAACTGAACTACTCAAAAGGGCGAATCAGAAATTGCAGTCATGCAGCTTGAAGGCTAACAAGCAATAAGGGCATCTGAAATAGCCTTTCAACCAAAGGCATTTGGGATGCTTTTTGCTTCATCAAATTGCAAATTTAACATGACAGAATCAGATGATATGTGACACTATAACAGATTCAGTAATTAATGAGCACTTACTACATATCCAATATACATGGAAATAACTTTGAGCAGAGAATCTACACCATTTTGCAGTACGTACGGTACAGTATACTTAAGCATAGACAAGAGCAGTCGAATGCAATAATAAATGGCCATTGGCAAATAGTATTGCAATCATAGATAAAAGCTCAACTGCAGGAGAAAACCAGTCTATGGGGTTAATTACTAATTAGCATCAATATCAACAGGTAAGTGCTTTTATCAACAATGCTTATTGGCAAGTAAGAAACTCTATTATTACAAGATCAATTACAACTAGTGACACTCCTACAAGTTTATTAGCTAGAAATATACAACTATGAAGCAAATCAATCAACTTGTAGAGTTACAAAATTCAAACCAATAATTCACCTAGCTATGTGTCTATATGACCAGCTATTACTAGCAAAGATGTGGATTGAATTTACTACAAATGTTGGTAAAAATAAGAAATCAAGGATGAAGTAAACTCTTTACAATAGCATGTCAGTGGAATAGAAATATTTAACCTTCCATGGAGCAAGCAAGTCCCATCCAGGACGAAATCCAGTGGCACATATCACAGCTTCTGAATCATCACCAATTGCTTGTGCTAGCTTTTCAGAACCTTCTGTGACATCTGCTTTCACCTGCAAAACAATTTAGTCACATTTTTAAAACCAAATTCACCAAATTAAAAGAAACCCCTACAAAATCAGGTACACTTTCACTTTGCAATCCTAACACATATCTGACAAAATAATCCTAAAACATAGAATCTAAAGACACCCAATTGAACTTTTGAACTTTCTCAGTGTCTAAAAGTTAAATGTTTCGACTTCAAAAATCAAAACCAGGAAAAAGAAAAAAGACTAACAATTTGAAGAGCAGGGTTGTCCTTTGAAAGCAAAGTTTTGGCCTTGTCCAAATCACGAACCCCAGCCTTGACAGCAAAACCCTTTGCAAGTAACTGTTCAACAACCCTTTTCCCAGTACTTCCGGTCGCTCCCGCCACAAATATTTTCTTCTTGGCATTCCCATTTGTTGTCTCTCTGCTTTCAGAAACCTCCTCTGTTATTTCACTTCCTTCCATCTGACAAAGAGCAAGCAAAGAAGCAAATTAAAACAGAGGAAACATTAATTAAAAACAGAGAAAAGAAGAAATTAAGCTTGGGTTAAGTTGTTACCTTAGTGGAATTTATAGGCCTGAATTTGGTGGATGTGGAGAAGGGAAATGAAGGAAAAGTCTTGGGGAAGGAGGAGAGAGAGCAATGGTGGAGATATGAAAGAGGAGAGTTTCTGAGAATAAGAGGAGTGGCCATACATAAGTTGGGTAGGACTTTTGTGTTGAAATTTATGGAACAACCCTCCCCTGCCACAAGTTTCCTTTCTTCCTTCTAGTGCTCGCTTATAGGAAAATTTCTGGTTCTGCCACCTGGCATTTCATATTTTCTCCAGTGTTTTTTTTTTTTGTTAAAAATCCTTCTTTTTTCCTTTAATTTAACTAGATTTTCTGTCAGCGTGCTGTCGCGTCGCGGGGTTTTTTTTTTTTTCACTAAAATATTTCACATCCAGTTGAAGTTTTCTTAATATATATATCTAGAGGCAAGGGTATGTTGAATTTGTATTTCCATTATACGTAAAAAAAAATAATAAAAAAATAAAAAAAAACTCTCCTTAGGAGCTCTCTCGAGTTTTTCACCCTTTCTCGAGTTCTCTCGAACTTGTTCTTCAAACCCTAATTGACCCTTGTTATTTTCCCCTTCAAACCTTCTTTTGTTGTTTCTTATCCTTGATATGGTGTTTACGCTACCTTTTGATCTCTAATCATGACGTTTTTTTCAAATCTTTTTGATTGATTTACACCTTTCTATCACCTTTTCAATTTCCTTCTACCTTTTACACCCTGTCGTATTTTGAGCCTTACTTATTTACTGTTTGTTATACTTTTCTTTTTTCTTCTCTGCAACTATTTGGATTTGGTGATCTTCTCTCCTCCAAGGATTGGGCAATCTCGAATTAGTGCTCTGCAGCATATCTCTGCTTCAACTTCTCAATTAAGGGAGCTAGAAGCGTGCAACACACTGAGCTTTTTCCACCATTCATCTGTGTTTCCCCATCTTAGAACTAAGGAAACGTGTAAAGACGCCGCCTATAGTCATGATTTCTTCTAAAAAATACATGCCTCCATGCAAACGAGGTACAAGAAACCCTTCCGATTCCTACTCCACTGGTTTTAAAAGAACCAGGAACTCCACTCCTATCCACAATTCCAAACATCTTCTTTCTGCTAATCTCAAATACATTCCACCGAAAAAACCTTCCTTACCTCCCCTTTCTTCTATTCCTTGTTCAAACCAATGTTCAAAAATGAGTTTTAATCGAAATAGTAGAGAACCTAGTTGGACTGAAAGTAGTGAGTCTGATCTTTCAGACTCCACTTACCGTGATTTCATTATGTTGAGAAGTGATGATCCTAATAGGGTCACGAACCATCGACCCAGGGCTTGGAGAGGCCCCATAGCTCAGTCATATCCTGGAGAGATTAACTCCAGTCGTTTCTTTTGGAATCACTGTATTATAGGCTATCTCTTGGATCTTCGTATCTTTTCTGTTCGTCGTCTTCAGTATCAAATTTCTAGAGAATGGAGAGCTAATGGTGCAGTTCGTGTTATTGGGCGCCAAGGCAATCTTTATACCATTTTTGTGGAAGATGATGAAGATCACGACCGCATCATAAGGAGAGGACCTTATGCCTTTGAAGGTGCTTTCTTTCCTGTTGATTATTGGCCTAACAACTCTGTGTTAAGATCTCTTCGACCTGAAAGAGTACTTATTTGGGTGCAACTTTGGGATCTTCCACTGGATACCAAGTTATTTCCATAGCACAAAGGCTTGCTAGCTTAGCAGGAGAGGTGATCGAGGTAGATTGGATGAATATTATTCCAAGGAATATCAGGTTTATGAGGGTTCGTATATGGATTGATCCTTTTAAGCCACTTATTGCTGGATCCATGTTCCAACTTGATGATGGCCGGCTAGTCAAGATCATTTACAGGTTCGAAAGAGCATGTAAAGTTTGTTTAAATTATGGTATAATTGGTCATACTCCTCCACATTGCCCTTATGATAATGTGGAAATTGAGAGAATGTTGAATGAACAAATGGCCAATATCCAAGAAAGAAGTGGGTACCCAACGTTCTATGATCTCAGCCAAATTCACTTCACCAACAATATTATGGCTTATTACAGAAGATCAGCAAGGCATACTACTAGACTTGTTCTTACTCGAACCGATGATGAACAAGTGGTGCCTCTACATCCAGATTACCCAGATGAATGCTTTATTCCCATCAACTTTGATGCTTCTTATGACTCAGATGATGAAATTCTTCCAGATTTTAAGGAACCGGATCATCCTCAACAATTCCGATAGCACCGTTTTTCTCCTCATCCAAATGCAGTACCGCCACCACCTACAATATCAACTATCATTGATGATGAATACCACTCATGGTATGAATTAGTAACCGGCAGAAGAATTCTTCCTATGGATTCGGGTCCCATAAATAATCCACATCCAAACATTCCTGAAAGTAGTCAAATGGCTGCTGCTCGTACAAGTCAGAATCTTTCAAATTTGGATCTTTATTGTCTAGAGACACTCGGATTTGAGGTACATTTAAACTCAGATTTTCTTATTACTGCTGAAACTAACCATTTTAATGGTTTCTCTGGCCCACCAGACTTAAATGAACCACTTCCATCCCTTGTTACTACTCCACGGCTTCTTGAATCAAACATGCAACCCCCACCATTGTCTCTTGGCATTATTGAAAGTTCTCCTACAGGCACTCTATAGGATGTTGTTGCCAGTGTCAACCGATCACAATCAATTACTTTAGAAGAATGGATGCAACGTAGAGAAGTCATTGATGAGACCAACCCTTTTCTCTCTTCAAATACTGATAGAGAAGTAACTTTGCAAGCTGCAGTTGACATGCAAGGTTCTCAACCCTCTCAAGAGAACCCGACTATTCAAATTTCTAGTGAACAGCAAGATCAACATCATGTGGATTCAGAAACATCTCACATCCAAAAGTTGGATGAACCTCCTCCAGCATCAGATTCAGATCCTTTAGGGGTTAATGTTGAGTCTCAGATCACTCCTGAAATGCTAAATTCAGAAGGTGGAAGACAGTCAATTGACCAACAGAGGATTCTTTCAACATGTGTTTTGCTTCCTTCAACCAGAGAGTCTTCTGATTTGGACCACCAATCTGGCAGTGCTAATAGCCTTTCTTTAAGTGGCCAAAAAAGGAAAAGATCAAGATCTACAGGAATAGTTTCTTCTTCTTCAGAGGAGGACAATGCCAGTGATGAGTCAGAAAACAAAAAACTGTTAAGAAGCCAATTTACTTTTCTTGAAGTTACAGATAAGCATCATCAAAATTCTGCACAACATGAAAAACCACCAATTGTTGATGATAACCAGGAAAATAAGCTGGGGTTTAGGCAGGCTGTCCCGCAACAGCCTCCAAACTCACCATGAAACTCCTTAGCTGGAATGCAAGAGGTTTAGACCAGCCTCTTGCTAAACATCATTTTAAAAATCTCTTATCTTCTAATAGGCCTGACTTAGTTTTTATTATGGAATCGAAGTTAAATTCCCATAGTTCCAGTATGTTAGCAAATAGAATTGGTTTTGATGGCCACTTTTGTATACCTAGTATTGGAAAATCTGGAGGCCTTTTGCTTTGCTGGAATAAGCCTTTTGTTATTGATGTAATCTATGGGAATAAAAATCTAGTGCATGTTTATGTCTATATGGGGGATGTTAAACTTTTCTGGTTAACTGCAGTTTATGGACATCCTGTCTTACATAAGAGGCAAAAAGTTTGGGACCAGATTAAGAATTTTCATCAACAGGTTCAAGATGAGGAATGGTTGTTGATGGGTGATTTTAATCAGATTCTTACTCAATCTGATAAATTATCTTTTAAGGGTCCCTCCAAGATTTTGGGTAATGAAGCATTTCTTGTATCCTTCTTGACATACCTGGATCAGGACAAACATATACATGGACTAACAATAAGGATGGACAAGATAGTGTTTGGGAAAGAATTGATAGAGCCTTTGCTTCTGCAAATTGGATCACTAAGTATGATCATGTTAGATTCCATCATCTTCCTATTGTACATTCTGATCATGGTGCTTTGGTTATTAATACTGATAGGGAACCTTTTTTTACAAGAAGACCATATAGATTTGAAACAATGTGGCTTCAACATCCAGATTGTAGAAGAATTATTGTCAAGCATGGAATGTTCCATCTTTTGGTTCTCATCAATATCAACTAGTCACCAAAGTGAAAAGAACTAAAGAAGCTTTGAGGAAATGGAACAAGGAAAATTTTGGGAACTTGCAAATAAGGAAGAAAGAACTTTATGATCAACTTCAACAATTTCAAGCTTAGATACAGACAGTTGAGAATATCCACCAAGAAAAGGAAATTCGAAGAAAGCTAGAGGAATTATTGGAACAAGAACATAATTTTTGGTGGCAAAAATCAAGGATTGATTGGACTGTCCAGAGTGAAAAGAATACAAAATTCTATCATGTCATGACTAAGAAAAGGAGAATTAGGAATACTATTACTAGAATCAAGAACAGTGAGGGTGAATGTTTGGAAAATCATATCAGAATCAAGGAAGCTTTTGCTGAATACTTTCATCAACTGTATGCAAAGGATTCTCAATCTCACTATGATGAAGCTACAATTGCTTCCAAGTTACAAAGTTTAGCTATTCCAAAGTTAAATTCAGCTCACATTGGAATTTTACAAGCACCTATTCTTCCTTCTGAAATTGAAGAGGCGACTTTCTCTTTAGGACCATTAAAGAGTCCTGGTCCCAATGGTAAACCGGTAATTGTCTTTCAGAAGAATTGGGATACGGTTAAGGAAGCAACAATCAAGGCAGTTCAAGCTTTTCTTCAATCAGGTTTCATTCTAAACGAATTAAACAGAACTTTTATTGCTTTGATTCCTAAAAAAGCAATTCCTGAATATGTTTCTGAGTTTAGACATATTTCTCTTTACAATGTTGTGTACAAAATTGATTCAAAAGTTTTGGTAAGAAGATTACTGAATATTTTGCCGGACTTAATTTCTCCTAATCAGAATGCTTTTGTTAAGGGCAGAGCTATCACTGACAATATTATTCTTGCGGATGAACTGCTTCATTGTATAAAGAAGAAAAAACATTGTCAAGGAACCATTAGTGCTCTCAAGATGGATATACACAAAGCTTATGATCGAGTTATATGGAATTTTATCAGAGCTCTTTTACAACAAATGGATTTTCCATCACATTGGATTCATGTCATTATGACTTGTATTTCTACAGTGTCTTATCAAATTTTCATCAATGGAGATCAATCAGCACCTATTGTACCACAGAGAGGTTTGCGACAGGGTGATCCATTATCACCCTATATCTTTATCTTGGTCAAAAATGTATTATCAGCTTTAATTTCTCAGGCAGAACATGAGAAACATATTTCAGGCATTAAGATTGCAAGGACAACTTCTCCAATATCCCATCTTTTATTTGCAGATGACAACTTCTCCAATATCCCATCTTTTATTTGCAGATGACAACTTCATTTTTATGAGGTTCAATCATCAAGCCTGTCAACATCTCCAACAGCTGTTAAACACGTTTGCAGAAATAACATGTATGACAATAAATCCTTCCAAATCTGAACTATACTTTAATCAAGGAGGTAGTTCAGATTTGAAAAGATTTATCTCCACTACTTTGAATGTTAGACAAGTTGAATGTCCTGGTAAATATTTGGGAATCAACTTTGGAAACACTTTGAACAGAAAAGTCTTTTTCAAGAACTTATTGATCGTATGGAAGGTAAGTTAACCTCCTGGAAAGGCAAATTGCTTGGTCAAGGAGGTCGATTAACGCTTGCAAAAGCTACTCTTTCCAGTTTGTCCATCTATCATATGTCTTGTTTTAAAGCTCCCACCTATATTCATAATCGGATGGATCAAATTATCCGTAATTTTTGGTGGGGACATGATAAGGATGAGAGGAAAATCCACTTCAGAAGTTGGGATCATTTATGCTTGCCTAGAGAAAGGAGGTTTGGGTTTTAGGAAAAGTGAAGAAATGAATAATGCTCTATTGGCAAAACAAGCATGGAAAATTCTTACTAAACCTAATACCTTACTGCCTCAAATTCTCTTGCAAAAACATTGTCACAGAGTTAAGTTCTTGGATATTGATAGTAAAGGGGATGATTGCTGGTCTTGGAAGAGTATAATTCATGGCAGAAACATTATTAGAAAAGGTCTCACTTGGCAAGTGGGTAATGGACACAATCTCCAAATTCAAGGAAGCAATTTGTGGAATCCTCTTTTCTAAGATATTCATAATTCTCAAAGTCTGTTTGTGAAGGATTTCATTGATTCAAGAACTTATTCATGGGATAGACAAAAGCTCCAACTTCATGGTATGACTTTTACCCCCTCAGAATTGGGTTGTTTTTCTTTAACTGGTGAACAAGACAGACCTATTTGGAGATTCACAACAGATGGAAAGTATACTACAAAATCAAGTTATAAAGTGCAAGAACAAGAAAGATTATCCCACAATCCCCCACACAGAAATACACATTGGAGCAAGAAGGATTGGATTAATCTTTGGAAGGCAAGATTACCTCAGAAAATAATTATATTTTTGTGGAAGATTTGCAATGACTGTTTACCAGTAGCAAAGGAATTAGCCAAAATAGGTATGATTATTTCTCCCAAATATGCTAATTGTTTATTTGATGAGGATGAAACACTTGAACATTTATTCCTCACATGTGATGCTGCTAGAGCAGTTTGGTTGCTGGTTATATGGAGATTAGAATTGATCATTTTGAAATTACCTCTCTATCTAACTGGATCAAACTTTGGATGAACAAACTTCATGAGGAAACAGAGGAAAAATTACAATTCATTTGGACCTTTGCTAGTACACTTTGGGCAATTTGGTGCCAAAGAAATCATGCTCTGTTTAGAGGAATGAACCTTGATCCACTTGGTACAGCTTTACATGCTAAAAGATTGAAAGAAAAATGGCAGGATGCTTTTTCTTCCTCTGAATCAACTGTAACCCTCCATGTTAATCGGTAGTTTCAAGAAGAGCCTGATATTATCTCTACACGACAGAATCAGAAACATTTTCTACTTGTAGGATTACAAAAAAGAAGAGGAACTTCTTTTTTTGGAGCAACAATTATGATTGGATCAGGTCAGAATTCAATTTTGTCCATTTGTTGCAGAACACTTCACGCAGGCAACCAAAGATCAGCCTTTATCCTTCTCCTCCAAGAGGTTTTGCTGTTTTTGCATCAAATGGGTGTTGTTGGAGTGACAATCTGGACTACAAGAAAGAAATTTATTTCAGCTTTGAAAACTCAACAACTCCCTTGGGCTGATTTTTCAGTTTTGCAGGATATTAATTCCCTTAGAAGGAGTCTGCATGTGGAGATATTTAAGCAAAACCATCCATTACATAGACAAGTCACAAAGCTGGCACAATAAGCATCAGTACGGGAAATGAGATATACCTGGCCCTGATGTAGTCTCATTGTCCTATTCCTACCTTTATCATTACTTATAACGAATTTTCTTTTGGTTTGTAATATTTGACTGGTGTAAAAAAAAAAACGTACAATGCAGGACAAAGAATTGATGATCAGCGGTGCACCAATCATGCAATGAATTTTACTAAATGTATGACATGGTCAACACTTACCACTTACCAGTATGAAACATTTCCCTTTCCTCTAAAAAGTTTAAGCTTTTTAATAAGTGCTAAAAGTGTTACTTAAACCTTTTTAAGGTTTCAATGCAGTTCTAAGTTCCAACTTGAAAGCTGCCTAATTGGAAACCTTGGAAAAAAAATATTTGATAGGATACCTTGAATCTTATTGAGTATTTGTCGTAGGGTTAGGATCTCAATTAGGTTTAATTATGAGTGTTTGCCTTAATTATGTATTGTGATGAATTCATGGAATTAATGAGAGCGTTTGTTGTTAATTTACTCATGCTATCATGATGGGTATGTTTTTATACCCTTATATGAATAAATGTCAATGATCAAATCAACCTAAATGATTGGAGTTGCTATTTATATTTTTCTTTTCTTAATTTTATTATTTTCTTTCTTATTTATTTTATTGTTGCTTTATTAATATAACCCAAAAAGATTGTTAGATTTAGGATTAATTAAAATAAAGTAGTTACTATTACTCTCTGCAAGATCGACCTAAACTTATCATGTATATACGATAATTTAGTATTTTATTTGGTGTTGTTGCAACACTCATCACATCACAAAGGTATAAAAAGGGGGATATGGTATGGAATTTGCAGATGGATCATATGTATATGAGTATGATGATGGAAAATGAGATGATGTTATTGACTATGAAAATGGATTTAGATCAAAATTATAAAAAAATAATAATTATAGGAAGTGAAAGTGCTAAAAAACCAATCAAAAGATTTAATCTTATTAATTTGATTACTATTTAGCTTGGTTTTTTCATCATTTCAATATTGGATTTTTTGTTATTCTCACAAACTTTTAAAGGAATTTTTGTCTTTCTAACAATTTAAATTATAATATTATAAAAAACAATAATTATAGGAAGTGAAAGTGCTAAAAGACCAATCAAAAGATTTAACCTTATTAATTTGATTACTATTTAGCTTGTTTTTTTCATCATTTCAATATTATAAATATGTTATAATATAATATAACATATTTATAAGTGGTTTGCTTACACGGTCTATTTAACATTATATAATATTCTCTCCGGTTATCTGATTAAGGTGATTTAAGTGTCTATTGAAAGATTGTTCCATGATCTACAACTTTTATGAAGGACTCGAAAACTAAATTTAATGTTTCAAGTATCAAAAATGCTTCCAAAAAATTTGTTGTTTCAGTTAACGGGAATAGACGGTCCATTTAATATTATATAATTTTTGCTCCAGATATCTGATCGAGGTGATTCAAGTGTCTCTTGAAAGGTTGTTCCATTATCTACAACTTTCATGAAGGACTCGAAAACTAAATTTATTGTTCAAGGTATAAAAAATGCATCCAAAGAATTAATTGTTTCGGTAAGCGGGAATAGATGATCTACTTAATATTACATAATTTGTACTTATGATGGAAAGTATTTTTTTGTTAACTTCCCAAAATGCCCCGGTCTTCAACTTAAATAACAAAAAAATCAAGCTTGAAATGACTGAAATAATCCTATCAATTTGTTCTTAGATTAATGAAACTAATTCTTTAGACTAGTAACTCACCAATAATATGTTGAAAACTGATTGGGGACTATTACATATCAAGTGCAAGAACATATTCGCACAGTGAAACGCGCGGGTCCTTACCTAGTTGTACATAAAACTTGAAAATCTAAAGGTTAATTACAACAAACTACTCCTAAGAAACAAACATGGTTTGTCTTCTGTTGACTATGAAAATGGATTTTAGAAGTCTTCCCCTTACTTCTTGACTGGTTTGTCTTCTATTGAAAATCGTCTTTTTTTCACATCTTCAAAACACAGTTATACAAAGGGAAATAGTTATCTAAGTAGAGGTAGTTTTCTCGAGTTTTTCTACCATGTTATTATAGTTTGAAAACTTATTTTTCAGTTTTTTTTTTGGTGAAACCCTGAAAGAGATAAATTACAACTTAAAGCCTCTAGGATAGGCTACTCCAAGACAATCTGCATGTAGTACTTCCCTCACCTCCATAGGTGGCTGTCGGAAAACAACATAGTCTTCTTCAAGTGAACACCCCATCTTAGATAACACATTGGCACTAAAATTCCCCTCTCGCAACGTATGAAGGCACTTACATTCCCACTCCCTCTTTAGCAGCTCTCGAATATTAATAATAAAAGAGGCAAGCAGATGGAAAGCCAAATCTGCAGCATCAATCAGCTTCAAGACAACCCTAACATCAATCTCACACTCCACGTTTCTGTATCCTTCATCTTTCATCCCATGCAAGTAAAAGGCCTAGCCTCAAAGCATGAAATTCTGCCACCATATTCATCGAAATTCCCAAATGAGCAGCAAATTCTACAAGCCATCTACTTGAAGAATCACGCAGCAAATCCCCGGCCCCAGATATGCCTGGATTACCACATGAAACTCCATCTGTATTCAATTTAACCGAAGATGAATCAGGAGGAATCCAACAGATTTTCCTATCTTGCAAGCTTGAGGCACCAGTAAGAGCTTGCAAAGCACATATTTCAGTAGTGGTCATCTGAATATTTCTCACCACATCAAGTTTGTCAATACCAGCGTCCTCCTCCTGAAGTGTTATACTGCATCTACGAGTCCAAACTCGCCAGCAAGTAGTAGCGAAAAGAACTACATACTTCCAAACATGAGCTATAATATTTCTTTGCCACCATCACTATATCTCATTTTTTATTTAAAAATAAATAATAAAAAAGCTATTTTAAGTTACAACGGTGTTAACCTAAAAAATTTCTTCTCTTTTTCGGGTTCTTCCTAGTCTCCTCCAATCCCTCTATGCTTTGCTAACTGGATCGTATAAGATCTTTACATAACACGATTGAATATCCAATGGCACGATATCAATAAATTAATCATGACTGCGAGAGATTTGGTGATATGAATAGGGAGGGTTCAACAAATTCAAATCAAAATAGTATAATTGAATGGGTTAAATCTGATTTTGTTTTGATTTCATTGATAGGGTGTTTTTACCTAAGCCTAACAATGAATGATCAAGCCACAAACTCAAAATTTTCCAAATACATAGAGCCCTTTTTTCGGTATAGAAAAGTTTGGGTGAGGAGTGATTACCCCAGTTCAGGGTTAGGGTATGCCACAATCATCATATAGGGCTTACAGTGTTGCTTACAAATCACCCATCAACAAAGACTATCAGCACGACTCGAACCCCAAACCCTATAAACAGAGGTAGAAAGGCTTACCAACTTAACCAACCTCAATTGACAATACATAAAACCCTTAAATTTACTTGAAAGTGTTCAAATCTATGTAATTCAAATCATCAAAAAATTTCCAAAACATTTGGTAACTAAAATATGATTACTTCTTGATTTTCTTAATAAATTGATTTACTTTGGAAAATGAAAATACATAAAGATATGGAAAATGTTCTCCTAGAATTTTTTTTTTTTTTAAATGGTGAGTGAAAAGTACTTGGAGATGGGATTACGATAACTAGCATAGGAGAGTTTTTCCTTTACTTTTATTTTTTAAATGAAAAATATTAGAATAGGAATGATGTGGCAAAAACAAGGAAATATTTTTAAAACTTCTCAATTTTTATGGGTAATTATTTGATACACCGGTGGTGTAAATTTTGGACTCCATAAGCGGGTTGTGGAATTGACACATGTCCATTTTTTTAATTAATTAAGTTTTAAATATTTCAATATAATCACTAGAGGACACATGTCAACCTTCAGGACCCGCTTGTGTAGTCTGCTAAACTCCACCGCCGGTGTATTGTATAATTTGCCATAATTTATTAACAATGGGAACACGATTCATTTACACAAACAATTCATTCCACTGATCAAGGAGACCGTATCTATGAGATGCTTATTCCCATGAGACTTTCATCTAGTACCTAGAGCAATATATATACTACAAGATAAATAAATAGAATAGAAGAACAAGAAGGGAGCATCTGAGAAATGGAAATAGAAAAAGGGTCATATCCCCAGCTGTTTTTTTTTTTTTTTTTGAAAAATAGATAACTTTCATTTATGTAACTGATTTTACAATAATTTTAGGAATATTATCCTTCATTACATTAAATCTCAATAAAACCATATAAACGATTACTTTTTGCACCTAAAGAACTGGATCTTCCTTGGAAATCCAAAACGTCTGTCCTGAATCATGTTGATGTCTCGCTATCACGCCCATCACCACCTCGTTGTCGCTTGTTTTTCCAAACAAAAAGTTTTGATCAACGATGATCAAGTGATTGATTCGATTGACAAATCTCTTCCTTGGCACCCAAAAAGAAAAGGATTACAACAATTTTACCATAAATCTGAATAAATAAAAGGATGATCATGTTTAAAACTATCATAAAATTCAGACTGGATAACTCAGATTCGAAATGAACTGAGACTAGACTCGAAACTGACTCGAAAAAACTGACTGACTCAAACTGACTCAAAAACAAACTCAAATAAAAACTGGACAAATCTATAGATATGAAACCTTTATTGGAAAATAAAGAGATTAGCAAAAATGAAATCCTCCTCCTCCCCCTTGATGTGACAACCAAGGAGGAGGAGAAGTAGTCCAAACACTGACGAGAACTAAATAACTAGGAGAGGGAGAATGGGAGAAAGAGGAGAGGCGGCTTCCCAGCTGTTTTTTTTATTTCATCACACATTGCTTTTTATTTCATCACACCCATGATCTCATCGCTATATCAAAGGATCCTTGATTGGTTATTTTATCGCGTCGCGTATTTTCTTAGGTAAGAACATAGAGTATATGAGAAATAGAAATAGAAATAGAAATAGAGTACTAGTGATCTTATTAAGGTCCGTGAACTATGACATGAATAAGATGTGGAGAAATTATTAAATCATCACGTCATCTATAAAGTAATCACTAAAATTGCGCTTCATCAATTAAGGAAATAAAAAATATATTATATGTGAAGGTAAGTTGCCAAAATGAATTAATTATATTTCTTCCTCTCTCTAGTCTCTACTCGATAGGTAATAATGACTCTTTTTAATATATATATATATTTTACTATCTTACTATCTTATAAAATCATGAACTCAAAAATCTTAATTGGGAAAGTTCATAAATACCATTCGTATTATAATATAATAATTTTTAATAAGTATTCTTTTTAGTCATTCAACTTTTTTTATTAATTATGAAAATATATTGTAAATCCAATATTTATTTTTCTTTTAAATTATGGAAAAATATTTTAAATTCATCTTAATTTTATTTTTGAATTATGAAAATATATTTTAAATCTATATATTAAATTAAAAATAATTAAATGAAAATATTCTTGACGATTTAATGTTTGAACCTAAGAGCTGAAACAAAAATCTTACCTTCATAGATTCTTTTTCATGGCTCATGGAAATCTTGTCTGCCTTAATGATTTGTTAAAAAAAAAAGTGTTATTGACTGAAAAAGAGTAACAAAAATACAAAACAAAACAAGTATAATTCTCGATGGAATGCTATGTAGCTTCCAACACTCAAATTAACTTCAACAAGCAGGGCGGCCTGTGCTTGGCGCTGCAGTCATCTTCTTATTAGGGCTATATTTTTTGTAGTTGTTTAAGTCGGTTAGTAAGAAGATATTGCATTAGTTGTAAGTTAATCAGTTAGGAGAAACTCATACATCGAAACAAATAATTCGCATATATAAAGCAAAACACATGACCTCTCGTTCATTCTAAAAGTGCATTACCTAAATTCTACTTCATCTCTAGGTAATTCATCAAAATAAAACTAATGAAATGTCAATAGTTTACCGATGAATCAACCCTTATTGCAGATACATTTATAGCACCAATCCTTTGGAATTTCGGCAGAGGACTTGAACCGGTAAATCCTAATATCCACACTGCTAAATTAAGGCACTGCTAAATTAAATGAAAGGATCTTTATCAACGTCCACCTGGAAATTTTAGGAAACATAACGGAATCCATGTGAAACCAATTCAGAGAAATGTTAGGGAAGAAGAAACCCACCCAAATAAAAATGAAGACGAAAGGAAAACAGAACTGAAATGTCAATAGTTTACTTATGAATCAACCATTATTGCAGATACATTTATAGCACCAATCCTTTGGAATTCCGACAGAGGAGTTGAACCGGTAAATCCTAATATCCACACACAATTAATATGTAATTAAAACACACTTAATCATAAATATAAAAATTAAAAATTACAAAAAAGGGCAACAGGAAAAGTAAGGGAGGAAATTCATCGAGGGTCGTTTTAGTCACTCGGAAAGTGAGAAAAGACCAAAAAAAGCCAAAAGGAGGCACCACATTAATCCTCAATTTGGCGTTTAAGTAATTTTCATAGTCACTAAAAATAATATATAGTATATATATATTGAGAATTAGTTGAAAACTCTAATTTATCCTCTAACTTACATATGGGGCCTTTGCAAGATAATCAGCATAAAATTTCTATTCTCTCCAAATATTCAAATTTGGATCACGTGTTTCCTAGATTAACAATTCGGACTTTGCTGAAATATTTTTCATTTTTCATGAATACTTTGTTCAACTATATTTGAATTTTGAGCAAACTAAATTTAAAATTATAATACTATTTACGAATAAAAAAAAGGTATATTATACCATACGCTAACAGTGAATTTTAACATACTACATAAGCGAGATTGAAGGGTTAAAATGTGTCATTTTTGGGAATAGTAATGGAGTATGCGCCAACTTTTTAACTCATTTGTGGAGTCTAAAATCTCCAGTGACGATGTATCAAAGACTTAAAATTATTAAAAAAAATAAGTATCTAAGGTTTGTTCAATTTTTTTATAGCATTACAATTGTTATAATAACCTCAAAGTTATTTTTAGTAACCTTAATTAGATAAGAAAATTAGTAATGTTCATTATTGATCAAAAGCTACCGAAATTACTATAAATAAGGTACTTATAAGAATGCAAGATTGTTGATACTATTATAACTTTTTTATAATCATTATAACTTCTTTAATAACATTATATTAAATAATGGGTAAATTTATCAGTAATGACTAATATTGTTTCGTATGTAAGATTTTCAATTAATAACTTTTATAGCTTTTTTATAACTTTAGAAAAAAAATGGTAACCAAAACAACTAAAGATATAAGGTTCTTGAATTATTTCATAGCATTATAGTTAATTAATAACATCTTAAAGTTTTTTTATAAATTTCAAGTAAGATAACTAATAACATGCATTTTTTCTATAAAATGTTTTTCTAATTACCAAGAATGTAAGGTTACTAAATTCGTAAACATCACATTTTTAGTAAGCTTAAAGTAAAAAAGTGTTCATACCCATAATAAATTAGTGATTTACTCTTGAGAAAACGCTCATTCCGAATGGTTTTTATTTTTTGAAACTAACGATCAGATGTGGTGTCCTAAAATATTTTGAGAAATGATACAATGAAAAGTTATGGATTTGTTAATACATATATAAATTTTTTCATAATCTTTATAGCTTTTTAGTAATTGAGTATTGTAAACAATGGCGTAGCTAGACATCTTTTTAAGTGGGGTAAAAAATTAATGCATAGTTTTTTTTTAAAATAAAATCAGCAGTCAAATAAAAGTTATATATGTAAATTTAACAATTTTGCTTCTTGGATCATATTGTTATGTATTTCCTATATATTTAATTGATATTAACTTTCTAAGGTTTTCATATAATAAATGATGAATTTTTATTAAAAAAAAAAAAAAGAAGCTTAATTTTTGGTACAGAAAGAGGTGAGAGAGTATGGATATATGGATATTGAAATTTTATACATAATCTTAAACAATACTAAAGTGGTTGCAAAAAGTTAAAATGAAAATAGTGAGAAAAAATATGTAAGTATAGTTCAAAAGTATGGTTTAAATGTGAGAAGATTCAACAGTTTTAGTAGGGTGAATGCTATGAAACTTTGATTTTAATGAGGTTAATACTATAAAACTTTTATTTTAGAAGGGTTAATACTGTAAAATTCCAATTTTAGTGGAGTCAATTGATAATTTTCCCTATATTTATCTATGTATTACAAGAGGATTTCAAATTTGAGGGTCAATTACAGTTGCCGCGCCACTAATTGTAAATTTGATAACATCAGTTATTGGTTAAATTTTTACCGAAATTGCTTATAATTAAATGTTACTGGTAAATGTAAAGCTTTTCATAGATCATGTATGTTAAATTTGAAGTTAATTGAAAATGTTTAACGACATGTTTGATGCATCATATTTCTCCACCTTTAAATATATCTTGGAAATAAGAAAAATCTTGGAATCTCGATCAATATGAAAGAGATATTGGATTGACTTGAAATTTGACGTGCATGATTCATTTGAAAAGAGTATTAAATTGGTTGGTTTTGTACTCCTAAATTAAGTTATAAAATTGTGTAAAACAAGTTTGTTTACACTATGTGTAAGTTTATCCATCCTCTATTAGAGGAAGAAACCTTATAATTAAATGTATGAGAGTATTATATTGAAGTTTCATAGTGTGATTACCAAAATTTCAAATGGAGGTTATCAAAACTTCATAGTATTGTTATCAAAATTTCATATAGAGGTTACCAAAATTTCATGTATCAAAATTTCTTAGGGAGGTTAACAAAATTTCATACGAAGGTTATCGAAATTTTATAGTGTGGTTATCAAAATTTCATAAGAAGGTTAACAAAATATCATAGGGAGGGAGATTATCAAAATTCGTGCTTATCAAAATTTCTTAAAGGTTAACAAAATTTCATAAGGAGATTATGAAAATTTTATGGAAAGGTTATCAAAATTACATAGAGAGGATATCACAATTCCATTCTCAAAAGAAGGTTATCGAAATTTCATGGTCTGGTTATCAAAATTTTATTGTTATCAAACTTTTCATAGTGCGGTTATCAATTTTATAGTGTGATTATCAAAATTTCATAGGGAGATTATCAAAATTTTACACTGAAGTTATCAAAATTTCATCGTATGGTTATCAAAATTTCACAGTGTGGTTATCAATCTTTCATAGGGAGCTTATCGAAATTTCATAATGAGGTTATTAAATTTTCACAATGTGGTTATCAACAGTTCTACGTTGGAGCATGAAAACAACTATCAAAATGACATAGAAATATATTGAAAAATTAGTACATATTAGGTTTCCCTTCATTATATTTGAATAGAGTTTATTGGAAAGTAGACTTGTCAAATAAAGCTTTCTAAGAAGTCTAAAACCTCAATTGTGCACATTTGTGCGCAAAACCTTGTTCTTGGGAAATTAAACGCTCATTCCAAATACGTTATTTGTGAAACCAACGCTGAAATATTGTGTTTCAGAGTGATTAAGCTCATAGGAAAGTGGGGTTGCCAACAAAAAAAAACTTTTTTCAAAACCTAAAACTTGAACTTCATGGATTTATACATTTGTGCGTAGAACGTTGTTCTTGAGAAAATATTCATTCCGGATGTGTTATTTGTGTAACCAACACTCAGATGTCGTGTTTCGGAGTTAGTAGAGCTCATTGGAAAGTGACTTGCCAAACAAGTTTTCTTCAAAACCTAAAACCTCAACTTCACGATTCCGTGCGCTTGTGCACAAAATATTTTTTTATTTGAAAATCATCATAATTTTTTTTAAAAAAAACCAACACTCTAATGTCATGTATCGAAGTCAATAGAGCTTATTGGAAAATTAGCTCACCAAACAAAACTTTCTTTAAAGCCTAAAACCCCAAGTTCATGGTTTTGTAAACAAATACAACTCTCAAATGTCGTGTCTCGAACTGGGTAGAGTTTATTGGAAACTAGGCTCACCAAATAAATTTTTTTAAGAAAACAAAAAATTTACTTCACGATTTTCTGCGTTTCCACACAAAACATTTATTCTTAAGAAAACGCACATTCCAAATGCATTTTTTTAAACAAACGCTCAAATGTCGTGTCTTGGAATGATTTGACAAATGATAGAATGAATGGTTTTAAATTTGTTGATACATATATAACTTTTTCATAACCGTTATAACTTTTTCAGTAATTATATAAGTATTGTAAATTTGATAACCTCATTTATTGATTAAACTGTTACCAAAATTACTTATTATTAGATGTTATTGGATTTGTTGGTGTAAAGCATTTTTCATAATTACATAGTTTTTTTAGTAACTATGTATTATAAATTTGATAACATTCATTGTTGATGAAATTGTTAACTAATGAAAATTTACTGAATTTGTTGGTTCACGTATATTTTTTGATAATTAACTTTTCAATAACTAATTACTGTAAATTTGATAACTCATGTTTTGATAAAATGGTTAACAAAATTTACTTATAACGAAAAATTTATGAGTTTATCTGCAATTTTTTTGGTACCCCATCAGGTATCCAGAGCTTTGCTCTGACTAATCCAGACCCGACCCGCGTCGTGCACCTGGTTTTGGTGGGTGAGTCTATAAACAGGGGCTGCTGCGTACGCAAAGTCTCAAATTTGAAACCTGCTTAAGCCGGAACAAGCCGTTTACCATTTGATCCAACCTCGTGTTGGTTGAGTTTATCTGCAATAAGTTTTAAAAATTTGGACAAATTTAATCGTTTCAAAATTAACAATTACACTATATTACACAATATGTAACTAAAAATGAGTTTCCACCAAACTTCATTCACACGTGTGAAACACGTGGCAAAGTATATATATATATATATATATATATTCCTAGTTCTAGTTATAATGTCCCACTCGAAATTTCGAAACCCAAACTCATGCACCCCTAATTTCCCTGTATAAAAAGCTTACCATATTCGGCCTTGTGCATCACCACTTATATATAATTACTTCACTTACCATAATAACAGTAATTATAAGCATATATATATGCTCTAAATTTGCATTGCAAACATGGCTTCTTCCAAGGCTTCCGCTTCAATTGCCTTTCTTTTTGCCCTCAACCTTGTCTTTTCTACCTTCGTCAGCTCTCAAGATAATATTTGGCCAAAAAAAAAAAAAAAAAATGCTCTCAAGATAATACTAGTAATTGTTCCTTACTATTTAATAGAGTAGTTCAGACTCGCTGCATTGCTTTGGCGACCTTGGTGAGTGTTAATGCTAACATAACCATCACCAAAAACCGATGCTGCGATTTCTTTGCTTCGGGTGGTGTCCTTGCGCTTTTATTGAGCTATTCAATCAAAATATCTTACCGAAACCTCTGTCCCCCAACGACTTAAACGCTGCGTTGGCTAGGGCTTACAGCTACTGCGGTAAGAATATCGAAGAAATCAGATGCAAATTCTAATCATTAAACAGACATCGAGTCTTGTATATTACTACTAAATTAAGTCCCGTCTCTACAGTCCACGAATAATAATCATGGATTTACAAATGCCGCTTCTTTGTAATTCCAATGTACTATATATCCACGATTCTATATATATATCTCGTGTCTTAAGTAAATAAATGATGACGGTTTTTAATTAAAGTAATAATACGTACTTGTATGGTATATGGGATATTTTGTCTTTTAGTATATATATATATATATATATATATATATATATATATATATAAAAGCATTTCTGTATGGTATATGGGATCTACATCATGTCTTGATTACTCCGAAATTGAGTCATGTCTTGGTCCCCAAATGAGTAAAAGTTCTCCTTATGGCTATTTTTTTCTACCCATTAAGACATTACTTATAATGCTTCGAGTTCCTTTCACTTCATTAAACATGGATTACGGGAGGTTATTATCAAAATTTCATAGTGAGATTTTTAAACTTACATAGTGAGAGGTTAACAAAATTTCATAGGAAACTTCTCGAAATCCATAGTATCGCTATCAAAATTTCGAGTGATGGTTCTAAAAAAATTGGTGATGGTTCGCATACTTATATCCCATGTATTAGATGATGTCTAAGAAATTTCTTTGCATGCCTTATAGAATCCAAGAATAATTTTCTTTAAACTCTAATATGATATCCTCGTAAATTTGTCTAAACTATCATTCTCATAAAATTGGTAGAGTAAGTTTCAACTTTGCTTCAACCTGTCATTTATTGCAGCTCCTTCATTTACCAAAAAAATATATTTGGCCTAAAGTCTAAACAAATAAAAAAGATTAAAAATAATTTAACGAGTATGTTTCTAAGTCTAACGGTACCCAAAAATATTACTATCTTATCAAGCACTATCAAAGGGGAAAAAAAATTTCACCAAAAAAAAAATTTAGAACTTTTAGGACAATTTAACCCGAATTTATTAAAATTTAGATTCAATTGTTCAAAAAAATCAAAATTTGACAGTCAAGTAAAAGAATGACAAATTAACTCAAATAAAATATGAAAATAACTTGTCCTTTTTGTAATAGTTGAGGGGTTATTTTAACCCAAAAAAAAAATTGAGGGGTCATAATGAATATTTATTAAACTAATTGATCATCAGCACAAATATCCAAATCAAAGCATGCAATTTGGTTTACAGAAGAAAAAAGGAGAGGCAAGTTTTACATCCGTAAACTAATAGCAGCAGCCAGAAATAAAAGAGCATCAAAAAACAATATTAGAAAAGGTATATACTAGATTCCTAGTACTTTCAACTGCCATTAGTAAACTGATCGGAACTTTGTACAAACATAGAAAGTAGTAGTATTACATAGCATAGAGTCAATTTCTTACAAAACTTCTAAATTTTACGATTAAAAACGCATAAAAACTTGCATTATGTCAAAGAATTGATTTAAGCAAAGCGAACCAGATTCATCTTCATCCCCACAAAGCATGCTTCTCACTCAAACTGCATACTTTGGTCTTTCTTCTCTTTACATCTCATACTATCATATGCACTGTTTCACCAGCTATCATCACTATGTTGTCATCTTGCAGTTTCTGAAATTGTGAAAAGAAAATATAGCTGTTACTACATAGCCTTCCTACATTTTGACAAGCTGGAATAAGGAGAAACATGTAAAAATCATATCCATAATTATATATTATCAAACATTACCTCTAACAAAGACATGATCTCTGCCCTTGAGTAAGGGGCATCGGCTCCGGTGTTGACAACATCCTCTACTTCTGCAATAGTTATACTATCCTTGTGATTCGCGCGCATATGCTGACCGAATTTAGTTTTAAATGCTTCTATTCTGCAATCCATCAACAAGGAGATAAAATTATAATGTAGCTGTGAAACAGTACTCTAGAGCTTGATTTGGGGGGAAGGAACATTGTGTGAACTCATAAATCATAACAAACCTTTCAAGAGAATCAGTGGGAGTGGGCTGCTGTTCTGTTGGAGGATCATCTACTTCCATGGCATCTGTAGTAGTAGTTGTTTGGCTAATTCAAGCAAAAGAAGGTAAGGTCAACCACATGCGGGTAAATTTTGATTCAATACTAAACTTTTGATTAAGTTTATAAGTGAAAAGCAGGTTATCTAATGCTATAGAGATAATTCAACTGCTTATAAGCAAGAATAATTTATAAAATCACATCTTTTTCTTAAAGGCTACTTTCATGCTCACCGTTGACGATCAGCTCTTCGTTTTCTTGCTTCTTCTGTCTGTCTTTCTTGTTCACGGTCCTCCATCTCTGTCAATTCTTTATGATAAATAGCAAAATTTAGAATTTTGAGAGCAGCATCAACATCAATTTTTGTAACCTGCCATGATAAATCACCATGCAATTTAAGTATGATTAAAACTTTTTAATGCGTATACAAGGAAATATAATGAGCAGCCACAAGCAAAGGCGAAAACATGCAAATTCAGATAGACATAAACATCAAGTAACCATATTAGTTTTGGCCACAGTTGATCCCTATAGTTAAGATTAAAGTTAAGAGTATATTAAAGCTACAATGATAGGGTTAGGAATCCCAAAAATTCATATTACAAGAAACAGGTTGCTTTACCTTTCTGCTTAACTTCATTTTGGCATGAGCAGTTGATAGACGAATTATGGTTTCCAAGGTTCTAGCTGTGATTGGAAGTGTTCCCCCAGTCTGCAATTACCAACCAGAGTATTAAAATTATCAACTGAGGTATGTTTATTAAGGTGTTTGTTTGCTGATTACAAAAGCTAACCTTTGCATTTGAACTGGAATTTCTGAGCTCTGCATAAGCTGTTGCAATTTGTTCTGAAGCCTGCAGATTAGAGGATTTAAGAGTATACGTTACAGATGATTGGGGAGACAAGCTAACATGTACTCAATCTTTCTCTAGAGAAGAAATTGCAGAATTACCATGCGCAGTATGTACATTTAATAAAGCCAAGGAACAAGCAAAGAAGACTAAGAAAGCAATCAATAGAAATGAAATTATTACTAGATAAATATATATTAAAAAAAAAAAAAGGATCAGAACCTCATCAGTCAGCTCAGGCTGAATCCTGTGCTTTGCATAATGAATGTACTTTTTGAGGAACTTTATGGTCAGAGTATCACGCTTCCGACCTCTGTCTGTTTTTCTCCCATGTAGCATTCTGTTATACTTGACAAAAACAGATGAATCAGCCTCAGCTTCATCTTCTCTTCCATATCTTGAACTTCCATCGGCTGCCTCACCTGCATATTAATTACATTAGTAGGTATAGCCGCCACCATTTAAGCACACAAGGAAACTCTTTGCCTACCTCCATCAATAGCAGAGCGAAACCGGTGCATTCTCAAGACATGCTCAGAGACTTGACGATCAATATCAACATCCATTTGATCCAACACGATGAACAATAAATCAAAACGAGAAAGCAAGGAGTCTGGAAGTCCAATGTTCTTTGTTGGAGTTATTGAACGATCATACTGCATATCCAACCAACAACCAGTATAAACTCAAGATTCACGACCTTGCTCGTGGAGCAACAGAGAATCTTAAAACTAATATCACTTACAGTTCCATATATGGGATTTGCAGCAGCCACAACACTGCATCGAGCATTCAATGATGCATGAATACCAGCTTTGGCAATAGTTACAGTCTGCTGCTCCATGACTTCATGTATTGCAACACGATCTTGATCATTCATCTTGTCAAACTCATCAATGCAGACAACACCTCTATCACCAAGGACCATTGCACCTGCTTCCAGTCTTCTTTCACCTAATCATAGAGAAATATAACTTCCTCATCAGCACCAAAAATAAGGCCATAGGATGATAAGCTAGAATTACTTGGCATCCCTTACCAGTTTCCTGATCAGAGGTGACAGCAGCTGTTAGACCAACTCCAGAAGACCCTCGACCAGTGGTTGAAATGGCCAAGGGAGCAATGTTCATGATAGCTCTTAAAAGTTGAGATTTTGCTACAGATGGATCACCAACCATCATCATATTAATGTCCCTAAGAAGAGCAAAAAATTAACTTATATTAAGACTTAAAGTCTGCCTAATGTATGACATGATGGTTTGCATAAAGCATAAAATGAGAAGAAAAATCACAAGGGCCATTATTTGTCAGATAAAATAAATAACAATAAGAGTAAAACTAACCCTCGTAAATGAGTGCCATTTTTCAAATTCTTTTCCACTCCACCAAGCATCAGTAAAATCACAGCTTTCTTTATCCATGAATGCCCATATATGGAAGGTGCAAGGGAGTTACCAAGAAGGTCAAATGTGTCATCTCTCTCTGCTATCTTTTTAATATTTTTAAGGTCTTCAGGACTGTAAATCGGTGCATTGGCCTCTTTGTTAAGCAAAGAGACGTTATTAGCTACAAGGACAGTCCTGCAATGCAAAATCACACATTGAAGATTGTAAATAGAAAGGATTAAACCAAAAGGAGGATTAAGAGCTACTTTTTATAATGCACTCCTTAAGAAATATACCTGAATACTCCATTCATACTACCCTTGCTTTTTCCGGGAAGAGCTTTATATAACCCTACAATAGCCACACGATCGCCAGGCTTGCATGCATCAACCAGGTCATCCTCAACAATGACATCCACAGTTCTTGGAAGCTGACCAGGTGCAGCATTCTCAGGAACTTCTTGAATTGATACGGTCTGATGATCTTTGTATTGACACAACCCAAATTCAGTCACCAATAAGTTGCCATGTTCATCCTGAAAACAATATTCCCCATCAGACAAAGCTCAATCCATTAGTTATACTGATACTAGGAAATCTAAAAACTTGGGATTACCTTAGTAGGATACACAGACCCAGTTGGCAGACCATTGTAAGAGGTGATGTCCCGATATTCGCGGACAGTAAAGTTTTCAGTAGCAGGACAAAAGTGAACACTTTTGACTACCTTTGGTCTTACCAGAGAACCTAAATCGAGATAAGTACATGTTAGACATACTATATACAAAGCAGAACATAAGAAAAGCATTTTTTTTTATAGAAAAATGTTAAACCCAAATTTATAATATTACAAGGATTGCAAACATAATAATCTACAGTAGATGTAAAGTGTCCAAACGCATTAGAGATCCTAAAAATGCCCAATTTAAGCATATTTCAAAGCAATTACATGAGCAAAATAGTGTAATTGAACTTAAATTTATAACTAAAAAGGAGAGAGAGAGAGAGAGAGATGGTACATTTGGTGACAATGCCCTCGACGCAGACCATGGAGCCAATGAATTCGGAGAGGAGGTCTCTGGGTGTGACACGACGAGAAACAAAAGGGCCTTCAAAGCCGACATGAACAATTTCTCCTTCTTTCAAGTACTTTGGGTCGATGGTTTTAGCAGCTTCCGTTACCGCATCGCAAAATGGTTGCATATATTCACTCGGATTCTTCAGAATCCTAAAACCCAAAACAACAAAATCAAAAAAAAAATTAATGAATTTGACTAAAAGCTCAAAAGGGGAAAGGATGAAAGAAAACAGAAAGATAGAAGAGGGAAAGACCTTGGAGCCAAGTTGTTAAAAGAGTGGAGATCGGAAATGTTGACAATAAGGCGGCGGCGCTTGTGATTTATCATCGCCTTAATTTCATCTTGGTAAATCTGATCAAATTAGTACGGAAAAAACAAAAAAAAGCAAATATGGTTAAAACTTTACAGGAAACGAGGAGAAAATAAAGATGAGAAGAGATGGGAATTAAAAAAAAAACAGAGAGATGGAGGAAAAAGTACATCTTGAGACAAGAATTGGCTTATATCTTTCTTCCGATCCGCGTATTCTTGAGCTCCCATCTCCATTTTTGCTTATTTTTTCCTTCTTTTTCTGTCCTTTTGACACTTTGAAAAGAAACCCAGACGCTATCTATCGCAAAAGAATGGGGGGAAATAAAGCCCTTTTTTTTTAACCTTCAGACCCACTAGAGAGTAGAGAGATCTGGTTTTGGCGGGAACCAGTGAGTCGATGACTCTGTTTTGGCGGGAATTGAGCTGACTCAATGGAAAAGGCTCTCTTACGGTTTTGGACCCAAAACAAAATCTTGGGCTCCCAAAAACCCACTTAATATTGATTTATAATTAGATGATGGGCCTTTAGGCCCAATCTTCCTCATGAATCACAAAGTCTTTTGTTTTTTTAGGTTACACTAGAGGAAAAAATAAGTTGATTATAAATATAAGTCCAAACTCCTCCTTGTTGCCTGATTCTTACGTTGGACGTTAGTTTATTTTTAATTATTTTTTTCTATTTTAATTATTTTCTAGTTTAATTAGGATGGAGTTTTTTATTTTCCTAGTTCTATGTTAACTTGGACTTAGGTATTTAGTGTGCCTATAAAAGCTTTAAAAATTAATTCTATTTTTCTAAATAACTAATTTTAGCTTTAATGTGCGTTGCACGTGGCCCAATGTGTTTAAATGGAATATTCATATGAAATTATGATAACCTCACTATTAAATTATTTAATGATAATTACACTATTTTTGATGACCTCCTTATAAAATTTTAATAACCTTCCTATGAAACTTTAATAACGATACTATCGAATTTCAAGAACCTTTTTATAAATTTTTTTAACCTTCTTAAGAAATTTTGTTAACATCCCTAAGGAATTTTGAAGACCTTACTATGAAATTTTGATAATTTCCGAATGAAATTTTGATAACCAACACTATGAGATGTTGATAACCTCTATATGATATATTGATAATCACGTTATGAAAATTTAAAAACCTCAATATGAATTGTTAGTAATCGCACTCTGAAATTTTGATAATCACACTATGAAATTGTGATAACCTCGCTATAAAATTTTGACAAACCTCCCTATAAAATTTTGATAACCTCCTTATGTAATCTTGATAACTACAAATTTCGATAACCTCTCTATGATTTTTTGATAACCTCATTATGAAATTTTGTTAATCTCCCTATGAAATTTTGATCTACATACTATGAAATTTTAAAAACTAAACTATGAAATTTTGATAACCTTCATATGAAATTTTGATATCCTCCCTGAAATTTTGATTACTCCATAGTAAAAGTTTAATAAGCTTCCTAATTTAGTAACCATACTATGAAATTTTGATAACCTCCACATGAAATATTAGTAACATCGTTATGAATTTTTGTTAACCACACTATGAAATTCTTATAACCTTGCTATGACATTTTAATAATCTCTTTGATAACCTTTTCTATAAAATTGTGATAACCACATTATAAAATTTCAATAACCTTTCTAAAAAATTTTAATAACCTGATCCTATGAAATTTTGGTAACCACACTATGAAATTTTGGTAACCTTTCCATGAAATTTTGATAACTTCCATATGAAATTTAGGTAACCACACTATGGAATTTTGATAACCTCCTCATGAAATTATAATAACCATCTTATGAAATTTTTATAACCACACAGAGACAAGAAAATCAAAATCACAATATCACCTACTCTTCTAACTCAATAATTTCCAATTAAACAAAGTGAAGGCGGCAAATCATTATATAACGAAGAGATGTAGCTTCACTAAAAATATATTGCACGTGTTAGTGTTAGTTTAATCTTTTTATTGACATTTAAAAAATTGAAATTAAAAGTAAAATATTGAATTCAAAAAATAATAGTAAAGGAAATTTGAATGTTCATCAACGAAAATCAATTTGACAAACTTATAATTTGGTCTAAATTGAAATGTTTTAATTAATTTTTAAATAATAAAATTATACTAAATTTTAATAATGAAAATTTAGAAATATAATCGAAAAATGGTACAATCGGAAAAGATAAAGTTTCCCATTATTAGTAGAAATTTGCATGTTCATCAATGAAAATAAATTTTACAAACTTATAATTCGGTCTAAATTGAAATTTTATAATGAATTTTTAAATAATAAATTTTAATAATGTCAATTTAGAAATATACTTGAAAAAATGGTATAATCGGAAAACAAAAGTTTTCCATTATTCATACTTATATATATAGTATAGATAGATTTGGAGAAACTATTATTGATTTTGTCTCATTTCGGCGCAATAGGCTCATTTGAGTTTATGAAGTCCAAATTACCAAGTCAGATGTCTTGAAGTCTAAATCTGGTATTCTTAGACCCAATTCATTAATATAGAAGCCCAAAGAAGGAGTCTAAGTCCAATCAGTAATTATGATGCAGTATTGATTCAGCCATGATGCAGTATTGTTAAATCCTATTTAAAGGAGGACTTCAAAAGAGCAGTTTTGGAAGAAAATTCATAACTTTTGATCCAGAGCTCAGAAAAATGCAAATGAGGTACCGTTGGAAAGAGGATTCCGAGATCTACAACTTTTATGTTTATCTCGAGACTTAATTCTGTCGTTTTGGTGAGTGATTTTGCCCTTGAAATTTCTAAATAAAGTTGATCTTCTTCTAAACCGACTTGGAGAATGTTTCGGACGAAAATTCAGATGCTAAAGATGATGTGGGGCATCCCTATTGGCCACTTTGGATCCTAATTAATGAGGATAATCTAAATTTCCTTTATTAAAATAATTAAATAATTAAAATATTATTTAATAATGGAATCTATAAATATATTAGAAAAAAAGGGTACAATCGGAAAACATAAAGTTTCCCCTTATTCGTACTTTTATATATAGTATAGATAAACCTTTTTGTGGGATATTTTCCCAAAATTGAGCTGCTCGGCCTTCAACGCGACACAGCGCCAAAAGAAAAAAAAAACAAACAATGGGAGAAAGAAAGGTGTTGAACAAGTATTACCCGCCGGACTTCGATCTGTCGAAGCTTCGGAGGGTCCGGCGACCTAAGAACCAGCAGATGAAGGTTCATATGATGCTTCCTATGAGTATTCGTTGCAAGACTTGCGGCAATTACATGTACAAAGGCACCAAGTTCAATTCCCGGAAAGAAGATGTGATTGGCGAGACATATTTGGGGATCCAAATATTTAGGTTTTATTTCAAATGCAGCATGTGTTGTGGTGAGTTTACAATGAAGACTGATCCACAAAATTCAGATTATATTGTGGAATCTGGTGCAACAAGAAATTTTGAACCTTGGCGTGCTGAGGACAAGGAAGCAGAAAAGGAGAGACAACGGAAAAGAGAATCTGAAGATGCTATGAAATCTTTGGAGAACAGAAGCTTGGATTCAAAAAGAGAGATGGACATTCTTGCTGCACTTGATGAAATGAAGTCTATGAAATCCAGACATGCTACTGTGAGTTTTGATGCAATGCTCGACGCCTTGCAACGCACTGCTACACACAAGGAAGACAAGTTAGAAGAAGATGATGATGATGAAGCTGTTAGAAAATTTCTAAATTAAGAAAATATTGAAACAAGACTTTGAGACGCCAAGTTTTCTCAAATACAACATTGCCTAACTATTTTAGACAAGTCGTATTTGGGATACAACAAAGCCACTTGAGAACATTCAGAGAGAAGTAGAATTATTGGTTGTGTCTCTAAAATGTTTATGTGGAAGACTCTTTATATACTTGATCAATATACATGTCTTTTCATATAGACATAACTTTATGATCAATACATGTCTTTCCAAATAGACATAACTTTATGAAAAATTATGTCATAAAGATACCTTTTATAGACAAATATGTCTCTTCATAATTGTCCACTCATGAACAAATGCCTTCAATAAACATCAACATTCAAAAAATATCCAACAATCCCCCACTATTTTGGAATGTTGGTATTTTGAACTTTACCAATCCAAGTATTTACAAACTAATTCCCCCACTAGTTTGTTGACTTGAAAACCATAATTCACTTATAAATATAGTGCATACAAGAAGGATTCTACGAATTGGACCTTCAATTAGTGTAAGCATCTCAGGTTGCTAACGAAGTACATGGTGTCCGAAGATTGAACCATGACTCCTTTCGTCTAGGGTCGGAAACACCACACACATTATACTTAAGTTCTTCTAACCAAATTTCTCGTTTGCTCCTAGCACTATGACTGGCCCTGTGCTAGCGATCCATTTTCTATGAATATGTACAAGAGTAAAACTCTTTCATACTCTTGTTGAAGCGGCACCACTTCATATTCATATAGGTGGAGTCACTTGTTGTTGATTTATTCCTAACAACCTTTTATAGCTCCATTAAGAGTTTAATAACTCATCCTCTCTTATCACATTAGTACTAACAACTTCTATTTAGTATGTGACATAGTTAGTACTTTGAGCAGACATTCCAATAACTTGTTATTACCCATTGAACCTCAGTCTATAACCGATTTGGTCAAGCGCGGTTGGGTTCCCATTATTGGTGTCTAAGGGTTATATTTTAGTACCCATACTACTTGTAGTCTCCCACAACTTATCTCTAGGCAATGCCTTAGTTAACAGATCCGATAAATTCTTTGCTGAATTTATGTAGGAGATAGTAATCGTTCCATTAGAGATTTCATCTCTAACACAATCATAAGGATTTATCAATCCCAAACTTTATAAATTTATGCATATTTCTAATATGCTTTAAACATTCATGATCCAAGGAAATAGTTGGCATTGGTTGTGGCCACAACACTATACTCATTGTTTAATTTCAATCAATATATTTCCTTTATCATATCCATCAAAATTTTCTTATAGTACAAATGGATAATTTCCAAGAAATATACAAAGTCATTTAGTCCTTTTAGTTAAAGTAGGACTTTCCAATGACTTTCATCAATAAATTGTACTACACTCTCTTTGTATATAATTTACATAAAGTAAAATTATACCAACTCTTATTATATCATAGTGATATAACTCTTTTGTTTCTCTAATTAGAAACCAACTTATCTCTTTGTTTCTTTAAGAAACCAATACACCCCCATTAGGTGGAATCACACATCCAATCATCAAAGGATGTCTCTTTATTTCAATAATAAATATCACAATAAAATTGAATCCAAGTAGTCATAAATGAAAAACTATATTCATCGCTACCATTTGAGACCCATTTTATATCTGTTTATGCCTCAATTTACAATTGAGGGTAAATTGGTCTTATCATAATTATAATCAAGATGTGTGGTTAGGATTTAATCAAAATTCCTAAAGAAACTAGGTTTCTGCACCACCCTGATTCAAATTGAATTAGGAAAGTTTTGTAAATTAATTGCAAGGGCTGAAATTAATTAATTAATAATTAAATAATAATTATTTTTTGAATAATTATTATTAAATTTCTAGTGTATGCCGTTGCTACCCAGTTGAGTGGCACACAGAATCAAATCAGAAGCAGTTTCCTTTAATATTGCTGCCTGATAAGGAGGCAAACAAGTAAATAAGGAAAATTGCTTACCATCTGACCATGAGATGAAGAATACCTCATGGACATACATAGCAAGGCCCAAGTCGTCTCCCAATCAGAGGAGAGGCCGCCCTCTGCCCTGCAGAGAGACATTTTTCTCTTCTTGCAGGAAGGAGGCAGAGAGCTAAAGTTTGTCAACAAGAGAAATATCTGTGCACGTGAGAGAGGCATGAGATTTTCAACCTCACACCTCCTCCATATAATCGACCTACCACAATGGAGAAAACGCCTAGCTTCCTTCCCACCCCGGGAGGTGAAAATTGCAACTTGTATTTTGTTCAATTAAGGACAAAATAGTGAAATTGACCAATTGGAGAGGCTAGAGGCTGCGATTTCCTCCAAGGAGCATACCATGATGATCCTTGAGCTATGTAGATCATCATGGTAAAATTTCACTTCATTCTGACATTGGAGTAAAAACTTATGCCCGGTTTTCAATTATGGACATTTTCGGGAGTGAAACCAAATTCACCATGATGAAGAGCTCGAATTAACTTGGGATTTTTTCCATGATCTTATGGAGATATTCTAAGCTTACTGGTGAAATTTTGGTTAAATCCGAGATCGTTTGCAACTTTTGCATTCTTTTCAATTAAGGACATATGGCTTTCTCACCCCGGTTTAAGCCATTTTCTTAATTAATTCTTATTTTCATTATTTAAAGGGCTAAATATGGCCAAGTATGAGTAATTTCGTGGCTTTGATGATCAGAGTTCAATTCATGATGTCAGTTGGCCACTACTTAGCCAAATTAGCTAAATTCAGCACAAAAGAAGCAACAAAAGCCTGTTGTACTGTGATAGGCAGAAGGAAGAATTGTCATCAACTACCCAGGAGGCATATTTTCGTCCCCTATCCTAGCAGAGTGGCGCCCTTATGCATGTCCAATCCTCTCCCAAGCAGTTGGATGCAATCAGAAGAAGAAGGAAGCTTCACTGCACTTTCCTGAAAGCTGTCATCTGCATAGGAGGAAGATTTTGCCTTTCTCAGCAAGGCAATGGCATTAAATGCTCAAGCCCAAACCGTCCCCTATATAAAGGGAGGTCATTTTCAGGTTTCAGCAGATTCCGCATCTCATACATTTCTCCCGAGAAATCAAAAACCAGCTCCTGCAGCTACAAACTTGCTCCGCGCAAAAAAACAAGCTCCGTGCTTATTTTCTCTCTGGCTCTGCGCCATTTTCACCCTATTCATCACGAGTTCTTCACTCGTTCTTCATATTTTCCTTGTCTCCGGACAAACAAACACTCTTTTAGTGTTTTTCTCTTGTTTCAATCTTGTCTCCGGACATACAAACACTGTACACGTGTTCTTCATTCAGAAATAACAGATTAGTTTGTTATTCTCTTTTCAATTTCAATTACAATCAAAACAGATCTCTCAGATCTGATCCAAAAAAGAGGAAGGCCCAGTTTGAGAAGCAGTTCGTGTGGATCCAATGATTTAGATGCTCCGGTGTGACTTTGATCCAGTCCCCACAATCGTTCTGATCTTTTAATCTGCTGCTCCGCGCACCAGATCTAGTTTTTACAACCTTTTTGTCAATTTCAGCAAATTGACTGGCACGCCCTTACGCTGTCATAAAGAATTCTCCGCGAAAACTCTAGCAAGAGATTTTTGGCGCAACAATACCTTAATCGTATAAAGATTATAGTCTCAAAATAAAATATATAACATCTCAATTTATATGAGGTTGTACGCCAATAATTCACTTTATGATAAAATAATCATAACTCCCATATAACACAATGCTAAGCTTGTGCCCAATCACGATCTCGTGAAATAAATAAATCACTTATATATAGATAATTTCCATCACCACCATAATTCATGCTTCTAGGAATAATTACAAATTCCATATCACAAATTGCTATAAAGCTTGTGCTCACGATTTGCATGAATTAATTCTCAAAGTCATTTTGACAAATAGAAATTATATAACTTTTTTAATCAATTTGAAATTATCTCTCAACATGTTTATTTCTTACAAAAATAATAGAAATAAACATTAGATATAAATCATATAAATGAACTTATATATATCTCATTGATACAACACATGCATGCACCAAAAAGTGTTACTTACTTCCTTCTATCTTCAAATTCAAAAATTCCATGCTCCTTTTCGTTTTAATAATCATGTCTCCATTATTTTCATTTGATTTAAAAATAACCATGATTCTACCGAAATAATCAAGGATTAATAATATTCATTAATTGCCAATATGCAATAAATAATTTTGGAACTCATGACTTATTAATGTCATGATCAAGAAGGGAGAAACTTGCATAAAATAGCAAAATTTCAATTAAGAAGTAACAAAGGAGAAACTTAGCTCTTCCATCGATCAATTAATTCTTCATGATCCTCATTGATTTTCTTGCATGTGTTCATCAATCATTCTCTTTAAAAGAGTGACTTCGCATCATGCCCTCAAAGCCGTTTCATAAGTTGAAGGAATATTGTATTTGAATTGTTAGAAAATTTCTAAATTAAGAAAATATTGAAACAAGACTTTGAGGCGCCAAGTTTTCTCAAATACAATATTGCCTAACTATTTTAGACAAGTCGTATTTGGGATACAACAAAGCCACTTGAGAACATTCAGAGAGAAGTAGAATTATTGGTTGTGTCTCTAAAATGCTTATGTGGAATACTCTTTATATACTTGATCAACATACATGTCTTTTCATATAGACATAACTTTATAATCAATACATGTCTTTCCAAATAGACATAACTTTATGAAAAATTATGTCATAAAGATACCTTTTATAGACAAATATGTCTCTTCATAATTGTCCACTTATGAACAAATGCCTTCAATAAACATGAAAATTCAAAAAATATCCAACATAAGCACTTATAAAATCAATTTTCCAGAGGCCAAAGGAAATTTCAGATGAGGTTTTTGATGATGATGGAGAATTGACCCATTTATCAAGTAGAAATGGTGAAACCTCAACTCATCGTGAGTCAAAGAGAAGAAAGGTAGAAAATGTTTCAAGTGTTTCGGGAGCTCGGGAAGTTAGAGCTCCTTTCAAGTCTTCACTCATGAATATCTCTGTTATCAAGAAACGAAAATCACAAGAGAACAGTGCTACTGCTAACACAACAAGTATTGGACTCCAATCACTTTGTCAAAATTATCAAAGTGATGAGGAATGAGGATTGATCATTGATGGATGGAGTTTCGTTTAACCATACTTTACAACTATTTCCCATATGTAAACTTTTTTCCCTTTTCTGCTATTCTTGTTATATTTCAACTTTTGCAATTTCTTAAATCAGGATGAAGACTATAATGGAAGTCGAGTTATTTTATCCAAAAAGAAAATTGAAAGATGAGATTTACCTGCAAAAAAAATACAAGTCCAAAAAAAGAAATTTTCTCAGTACAGTCACGGTACAAATCAATTCAAAATTTCTCATATAAAATTTTTTTCAATAATATTACAACAGTAAACTAATACACAAAAGGCTGAGGCAGCCTTGCCTGATCAAAAATTACAAATTACGACTCATCTTTTTCATAATAACTATTGACAAATGCAAGCCAAGTGATGGGATTTTCAAGGCTTGAAAGCAGAAAATGCGATGACAGAGTTGTGTCCGCCAAATCCGAAAGAATTCGAAATTGCTGAATCATACATAGGCAGCTCAATTAGTATTTAAAACATCAACTAACATTGCAACAACTTGTAAAGTAGTTTGGAAGGGTTAAGGAAGAAGTCTTACCAACATTAACCTCGTGCTGCTGCTTTGTATTGGGAACAGTGTCAAACTCAATCCAAGGCTCTGGATTCTGCATTGAAAAATACAAGTTAGAAGTGAGATGAGATCCAGATGATCATTCTTGGGTATATTATGCAGTTTGGAAGATTGGGGGGGGGGGGGGGGGGGGGCAAGGAATCCTCGGAATACTTTCTTTGGGTAACCAAAAGGAGCTTATAAATTAAACTGAAAAATTAGAAGAGGTGGCTGGTGGGGTTATAATCGAGACTTGGGTGGCAGTTTGTCAGAAGTAGAAATGAAAAAAAATTAAACAAGGCGCACACACTGCTTAATTATGTTAGTTAAATTCAATGAACAAAGCAAACTTGGTATTAAACAAGTAACTAGCACGCACAAATTGATTTATGGTGGGATGCAGCCATCCTGTTGTAATGGCCTTCAAAGTGGCAACGGCTTCTAAACCACCCGCTGCACCCAGGCAGTGCCCTATCATAGACTGAAACAAGAAGCAAACCGATCAGCCAACAGCAAGAGATCAAAATCACATATGCTCATCTCAAATTTTGCATATTTTGGAGGAAAGTACCTTTGTTGCATTGATTTTTATGTCTGATGTATTCTTGAATACCCTTTTAATAGCATTTATCTCAGCCATGTCACCAGCAAGAGTAGAAGTTGCATGTGCATTGATGTAGTTAACCTGAAAAATTGGACTCTTAGTTTGCAAACTTGCTACCTTTGAAATGAAGAATATAATCTCAGACAATATATTACATTTGGAACCGTAGTTTTGCACTTTACATCTGGAGTAAACACTAAAAACCATCAACCAGTCATCACAAGACATAAGAAATAATCATCAGCTCAGTTTGCTACAGTCTGACCTAAATCATATACATAATTAAACCAATTTGAAATTGAAAGTCAACTGGATTCATATTTCAAGGAGTCTTGACTCAAAGAGTACCACTGATTCCCCCATAAAACAGAATTAACTAGTGCTGTTGAATTTACTTTACCAAAAAAGAAAAGGCTTGCACAAGAGTCAATGAATGAAGGTAGGAAAAAAAAAGGTAAACAAAATGGAAAATGAGAAATATCTAGAAGCCAGATCAACCAGACCAAATTCAACACCTATAAAAACAATATTTTTCTGCCATATAACAAAAGAATTGGAAGAAAAAAGAAGAAAGAATTACCTCCTCAGGGGACACACCGGCATCTTGAAGGCTTCTCTGAATGCATGAAGACACCCCAAGACCATCAGCTCTTGGATCAGTCATATGATAAGCATCACAATTAACACCTCCACCTAAGTATTCAGCAATAATTAGTGCACCTCTTTTCTCTGCATGTTCCAAGCTTTCCATTACCTAAAAAGGAAAAAGACAATTAAACTCTTTGTAAAAGGCTTTTGCATTATCCCCCTTGTCAAGATCAGTCTATATGGAGAGAGTGAGGGTTTAAACTAAGTAACAATCAAACCAAAAATATGCATGCAAAAGCACCAACCATTAACTGAAAACCAAGTTTTATTATTCAACAAGTAGTTCAATCTTATAATAGAGGGAAAAGAATACAACACTACAAGTATGACTGGAAATCTTTTCCTCCCTTCCCAAGTTTGCTGACGTCTATACGTCATCGCTACCAAATTTATCAGCAATGTCTTACCAAGTTCACATATATAGCATATTAGGTTCAAGCTACATCAAACAACATTTTCAGGGGCAAGATCTTGATATTATGTGGTGGCATCCATAACTCATTGCAGAAGCAGACAAGAAAGGCAAACTCTCTTAACAATGGTACCACATGGCACCAACAAGGGAAAACCAAGATGAAAACTGGAAGCAACATAACAACGAACACAAAGCTAAATGATGCATCTATATCATTAGCACATGGAGCTTACCAATACTCCGGCACCTTCACCCATGACAAAACCATCTCGATCTTTGTCCCATGGCCTTGAAGCAGTTTGAGGATCATCATTTCGTTGAGACAATGCCCTGCATGCAACAAAACCCCCCAGCCCCATAGGAGCAATAACAGCTTCTGTTCCACCAGCAATCATCAATTCAGCATCACCTTGACGGATATGGTTGGCAGCAGCATTAAAGCAATGATTGGAGGAAGCACAAGCAGTTGAAATTGAATAATTGGGACCCCGCAAACCGAGCTCAATTGCAAGCAAAGCAGATGCCATGTTTGTTATAGTATAAGGGACGAGAAATGGTGAAACTTTTTTGACACCTTTCTGTATCAGATTTTGAATGCTGTCAGATAACAGAGTAAGGCCACCCATACCACTCCCAATAAGCACTCCAACTCTCTCCTTATCAATCTGCATTGATACAAATTCAACAAATTTTGTAAGCACTTTTGGGCAGAAAAAGTTGAAGAACACATTGTTCTACTGAAGTACTACTAACACAGTAACAAGTGCTGAAAATATATTGAATTGCATAGTAATTGATAGGCTTAATCATTAAACCAGAGAAAAAAAAATAACAATAGCGCTTCCAAAGTCTTTATAACTGCTGCAATAAATAAATATAATAGAATAGATTCATTTGAATATCTCTTCTCGTCTCATTCATGCAGGGGAAAAAAATAAAGCTACCTTAGTTAACTTATCACCCCCGAGATCAGCATCTTCGAGGGCCTTCTTGCCCGCAACCATGCTGTACCTGAGGTAATCGTCAAGCCTCCTATCGGCCTTTGCATCAACGTATCCCTGAGTAGTAAAACCCCGAATCTGACCGGCGAACCGGGTCGGAAACAAGGAAGCATCGAACCGGTCGATAGGACCGACCCCGCTCTCTCCAGCAAGCAATTTATCATAGTAAACATGGACGTCAGTTCCAAAAACAGAAGCCAATCCCATCCCCGTAATAACGACCCGTTTTTTAGGGTCTTTCTGGCGCTTGGGAGCAGAAACAGTGGGGGACGAAGCGGTAATGGTGGAGAATCGCTTACTCTTAGAGGTCCCGGGTCGGAGACTGGATACATTGGGAAAATGGGTATTGGAATTGGGTTTTTTAAGAGGGTTTAGAGGGGAAGGTTTAAGAGATTGGGATTGGAGAGCTTCCATGGTTGAAGGAGGAAGCTGAAGGGAGATGTTGATGAAGTGGAGATTGAAACCAAAAAAGTGAGAGAATAAAAAGGAAGTATCCCTCTGGTTTGCTCATTTTTCCACCTCCCTCTTCTTCTTCTCAGCCGATTTTTAGTTTCAAATTCAACGTCAAAGAAATAATCTAAAATAAAAATGGCTGCTTTCTGGATGGCTACGAGCCTCTGCAAGTATAGTCTACCGTCAGACTTTTCTTCTCTAAATTATTATGGGAATCAATTTACGACTCTAACTAGAATGGTGGTAGTCAGTCAGACTTGCCGGTCTTTTTTTTTCCTTTTAAAATAATTGCATATACTGTTTCGCCAAAAAAAATGCATACTGTTTGATTTGTTTTTTATAATTTCTTGCTTTGATAGAAAAAAATATCATCAAATGACTCCATGGCCCAATGGATAAGGCGCTGGTCTACGGAACCAGAGATTCTGGGTTCGATCCCCAGTGGAGTCGTCTTTACTTCATTTTTTTTTGTTCTTTCCAAGGTTTGCATTTTACAGTTGCAGATCATTCCTGGAAAATGGAAATCCCAGCGAATGTTGGGCACCCATTAATAAATCCTTTTCACAAAGTCCAAGTCTTCCACACACTCAACAATCAACATATGCATTTACAATTTGAATAGAATGAAATAGATTATAGAAACAAAATCTCTCATTTCTGATTAGCCTCAAATAAATTAGTTTTAAAAATTTTTGAAATTGCAGTTGCTCAAGAATTGTTACTTTAAACTAGAATTCACTCAAAATTATTACAACAATAAACGATTACAAATGGCTCAAGACCCCCCAAAAAATAAGTTACTACTACATGATCTAAAGCAGCCTGATGGCACATAAATAGCTCTGATACATCTATCTTTCAAACAAATTCAATCCAAGGGGTGAACGCTTCATGGCTTGAAAGCAGAAAATGCCACGACTGAGTTATGTCCACCAAATCCAAATGAATTCGAAATTCCTGAATCATAAACAACTCGGTTAATATTCTAAGTCCTAGTAAAAAGGAGACAGGCTTGAAGAAACTGGAACAAGAACTTGTAGTTTGAAAGGGTTAGGACTTAGGAGTCTTACCAACATTAATCTCGTGCTGCTTCTTTTCATTGGCAACAGTGTCGAACTCAACTGAAGGCTCTGGATTCTGCATTTAGAAAATACAGCACTTCAAGCATTTGCAGAGGCACGTATAATAAGACCACTAAATAATCTATGAGAATAGAATGAGATGTAATCCACACAATTCCTGTTGGGATTGGGAGGATTTTGAAGATGAAGATGAAGGTAGACGAAAGAGAAAAACAGAGGAGAGCTGGGGTTTGGGGGGCACTAAATCAAATATGAGACTAAGGTAGCAGTTTGAATTGGGAAACTATCGTCAAACTATATTCAAATTATGCATGAACAAAGCTCACACTCTTTCCTTAAGTAAGATTATATACAATTCCCAGAGCAAACATGGCCTTAACCAAGTAACTTAGCACTTACAAATTGATTTATCGAGGGATGTAACCATCCTGTGGTAATGGCCTTCACAGTGGCAATGGCTTCTAGGCCACCTGCTGCACCCAGGCAGTGTCCAATCATAGACTGAAACAAGAAACAAACCGATCAGCCAATAGCAAGGGAGTAACAGCACAAGCATCTTCATTTCAAATGTTGCATATGTTAGAAGAGAGAGAGAGTACCTTGGTTGCATTTATTTTGATCTCAGATGTATTCTTGAATACCTTCTTAATAGCATTTATTTCAGCCAGGTCGCCAGCAAGAGTGGAAGTTGCATGTGCATTGATGTAGTTAACCTGTAAAACAGGACTTGCTTAGTCTGCTAAATTCCACCTTTGAAATGGTTAGTGCATTTCCTGAATATAATTCCATTCTGACCACTTGTCTTTGTACTTTCATATCTAATTATCTAAAGTGAACAAAAATGGTAACCAGCCACTATAATGACTCAGAAAGTAATCGGGCCAATTCTCTACAATTTCAGTAAACGAAGTCCTAAGCTGATTTATAATAACACCAACAAGAAAATGACCAGTTAACAAGATTCAGACTTCAAGGAGTCTCAACTCTCTCAATGACTACCATTAAGTATCCTAAAACAAAATTAGTAGGTATTATTGAATATATCTTTCAGGGGGGGAAAAGCTAGCAGAGGTCAACAGACCAAGACAGAAAGAAACAACATAAAGTGGAATAAGAATATCTACAAGTGGAATAAACTTGATATTCCCAAAGAAAATTTTTATCCACCATATAGCAAGAGAATTGAATGAAAAGTAAAAAGAATTACCTCCTCAGGGGACACACCAGCATCTTCAAGGCTTCTCTCAATGCATGAAGACACCCCAAGACCATCAGCTCTTGGATCAGTCATATGATAAGCATCACAATTAACAGCTCCACCTAAGTACTCGGCAATAATTGGTGCACCTCTTTTCATTGCATGTTCCAAGCTTTCCATTACCTGGAAAGAAAAAGAAAATAACTCTTAGTAAATTCTTTTGCATTATCCCCCGATCAGACTCAATAATTTTAATATCATGAAGAGAGTAAGGGTTATATTCATAACTAGCCAACTAGATTATAACTAAACCAAAAATATTCATGCAAAACCGCCGATAGATTCACTGAAGACCAAGTCCCATTCTTCAACCAAGTAGTTCACATAGATAGTGAATCAGTCTCTGTTTGCATTAAACTACAGACTTCAACAGCCAAGCTTTCGATATTCAATGGGAACTTCACTATTTCATTGCACGCACACACTCTCCATATAAAAGTTCCATTACCAAATATTTTTAAAGCAGGACAAGAAAGCCTACTTTACTTAGCAACAGTATCGCACGTCATCAATAGAGGGAAAACAAGATGCTAACCAGAAATAGGAAAAAACAAGTTACCAAGCAACAAGAAGCTAAAGGATACATCTATTCAATTAGTATGTTAGCAGATGCAAGCTTACCAGTACTCCAGCCCCTTCACCCATAACAAAACCATCTCGATCTTTGTCCCAGGGCCTTGAAGCAGTTTGAGGATCATCATTTCTTTGAGACAATGCCCTACACGCAACAAAACCCCCCAGTCCAATAGGAATAATTGCAGCTTCTGTTCCGCCAGCAATCATCAAATCAGCCTCACCTCGACGGATGTGGTTGGCAGCAGCGTAGAAGCAGTAATTGGAGGTAGCACAAGCAGTTGAAATTGAATAATTGGGACCCATAAAACCAAGCTCAATGGCAAGCAAAGCAGATGCCATGTTTGTTATGGCATACGGAATGAAGAATGGTGTTATTTTTCTATGACCTTTCTCTATCAGATTTTGAACGCCATCAGAAAACACTGTAAGACCACCCATACCAGTTCCAACAAGCACTCCAGTTCGCTCCTTGTCAATCTGCAATGATACAAATTCTGTCAGCACTATAGGGAGAAGAAGTTAAAGGATAACACATTGTTTTAATGAAGCACTGCAAATAAGAACAGATAAGCTTCATCACTTTACAAGAGAAAGGATGCAAACAATGCATCAACAGTGCTATTACTGCTCATATAATTCTAAAGAAACAGATATTACTCTCAACATTTTTTTTTGTCTGACATCTTTTCATTATGTGTGGTAAGAATAATCCACAATTACAGTTTACATATAATTATTATCAATCACAAAAATTATTTAGTACTACAAAGATTCCTAGGATAAATTTTTTTTTCCTCAAATGGGGGAAAGAAAGAAAAACGGCCAGTAAGAACTTGTATTGATCCCATTGCTTAATAAAACCAAGACTGTAGAAAACTTGATTCACGTAAATACGCAAACAAACTTTATATCTATCAAAACAATGACATAAAAAGTACTAGTAAGACGAGGAGGAATGGAGCAAAAAGCACAGAAAAAGCATCAGGATCTGTAGAATTAAGGTACACAATGCTAAGGTTCTAAAGACACTTATAAAGGAAAAACCCAATATTCACACAAATGAATAAACTGACTTTTCCTTGTAAATATCGAAAATCACTCAAACCAACTAAAAGAACATCTTTAGATCTATAATTAATAAAACATAAAAGAAAATGCAAATCACTAGCAAAACGAGAACTACCCATTTCATAAAACAGCTGAATTAAGAAAATAAACAATCAAAACCCATTTTAAATAAAGAAGTAGAAAAAGAAGCCACCTTAGATAAGTTATCACCCCCGAGATCAGCATCTTCCAAGGCCTTCTTTCCGGCAACAATGCTGTACCTCAAGCAATCGTCAAGTCTCCTATCATTCTTTCCATCAATGTACCCCTGAGAAGTGAACCCCCGGATCTGACCGGCGAACCTGGTAGGAAACTTGGAAGCATCGAAACGGTCGATGGGTCCGATCCCACTCTCTCCAGACAACAATTTATCATAGTAAACATCGACATCGTTCCCGAAAACGGAAACCAAACCCATCCCAGTAATAACAACCCGTTTTTTGGGGTCCTTCTCGCGCTTGGGAGCAGAAACGGTGGGGGAAGAAGCGGTAATGGAAGAGAACCTCCTGGTGGGCCTGGGTCGGAGCCTGGATACATTGCGGAAATGGGGATTGGGTTTGGGTTTTTGGAGAGGGTTTAGAGGGGAAGCTCGGAGAGATGGGGATTGAAGAGCTTGCATGGTTGAAAGTGTTGAAGCTTGAAGAAGATGAAGTGAAGGGCGGGGCGATGATAACGAAGTGAAGAGGGAAAACAAACAAAAAGGAACAAAATACAAAGTAAATAGTGTAAATAATAAATAGAGAGGGATTGTGTTGCGGAAAATTGGAATTGGCAAAGGCAGCTGAGCTACAATTACTACAAAGCAAAAACAAAAGAGTAGGCAAGCAGAAAAGACTTCAACTGAGAGTAAAAGACTTGTAAATTCTTTTGTGGGAAAGGGAAATGGAAAAATGGTTTTTCTAATAGAAGTGGCGTTGAGCTGCAATTACCTGCCACGCTTTAGGGAAAGAATTATGATGCGATTAATGCGAGAGAGCAGCAGTGCACGGGATCCACTTCTTTTTTTCCATTCTTTTCTTATTAGTAGTCAAAGCTACCACATTTTTTTAGAAGAGAAAAATGAAAAGGTTACATCATAGTCAAAAGTGTTGAATTTTATAAGATGATGATGATTAAATTGAATGGCTGCACATTTTAATTTGGAAATTGAAATGAACTTCTAATAGTAGTAGTGTTTTTTTTATCTTATTTCCATGTTATAAGAGGTACAGGATTTGTTAAAAAAAATAAAGGGAAGAAATCAAGTGGAAGGAATTTGATGTCTTTTAAATAAGATTTTAAATTGATATTTTGCGATTTATAAATAGGAAAAAAAAGTAATTTTTTTGAGAGTTTTCTTAGATTTAGAGTTCGACGCAACCCGATTTCAAATTAATTTAAACTTGATATATGGCTATAATACTAAGAAGAGAAGAGAAACATTTTACTAACTCATGAACATGAAACTCTTAATGCATGTTTGGTTCATTGTAAGTAATTTAGGAGGAATTGAATTATCAATTCAACTGAATATAGTGGGAATGAATTGAGAAGTAATTTAATTTTCATTTGTTTGGTTCTTTACATGTAATAAAAAAGGAATATGTTTAATGAATGAATAATAAAAATTAAAATACCATTATATCCTTCCTTTCAACTTTTTTCTTTTCTCCTCCTTTCTCTCTTCTTTTTCTTCTCCTGTGTTCCAAATCGATTCCCCTTTTAAGAGCAAGTCCTAGCCAGTCTTCCTCATTCCCCTGTCGATGCCGTCAGACTCTCGCCCAAGCCCCCCGCTGCCGCTGCTGTCGTCGCCCTTGTCTCTCTGTCTCCTTCCTTCTTTCTCTCTTTCATTCCTTTCTCTCCTCTCCTTTTTTTTTCTTTCCTTTCTTCACCATGGGCTTCTTCCCAGCCACCGCTGTCCGTCCCCTTTGCCTTGTCAGCAGATCTTAATTGCTTTGAAGTTTAAACTTCTTTTTCCTAAGAATTATAAATCTGGATTTTTTTGTTGGAAAAACAAAATCTTTTGTCTTTGAATTCAAAGAATATTGGATAAAATTAAAAAAACTGTAAGAATTCTTAACTATTTTTCATATTAAAAACACAAAATCACTTTCTAAAAGAGTCAACAATGGAGGTGGAGAAGCTGTTGAGAGAGATAAGTTGAAGCAGATGAAGGAGATAGAGAAAAAAGAAAAGGGGTAGTTTTGGGAGAAAATGCAAAAGTCAATTACAAAACTCACTGAATTGCAAATCGGAGGGGTGTGAGCCGATTTGCAATTACGGGAGATCCCGTAATTCGCTTTGCAGCCGAATTTTCAATTCGACGAAAGTGGCGAACCAAACTTATGAATTTGTGGGTCCCATCGAATTGGCCTGTAATGAAAAATGAATTCCTGCCAACCAAACACGCTATTAGCCATTATGTCATGAGCCAACATTGTACATTACATTGGATTAAAACCATTAACAACATCATGCTATATGACTTCATAGATCAATGATAACAAATTTTATCAAAATAGTAATGGAAATGGAAAGTATATGTTCATTATTTTAGCAAAGATTTCATGTTATGTTTGATTGTGTTTGTATATGATTATATGATAAAGACAATCTATTTGCACAACTTAAAACAGTTTAAACCTTTATATTCCAAAGAAGGCCATGTTTCATTTTACAAGGATGCTATTTTTTTCTTTTGATTGACAAAAGAAAAGAAAAGTTGTCTTGACTCACAATTCAACAAGTCACTTGCGAATGCTAAGTAGATATTATGATGTTAACACGGATGTCTTTTGGCATGTGATATGATCATCATTAATAAAAACATATCCTCTTCAAGCTGTTGTCCTTTTGCAAGTATTGAGATTTTAAAACCAGTGATGTTTGGTATTATCTTAAAAGAGAAGTTGCTAACAAAGGATATTATTGATGATTAAATATCAAAATCAAACAATTTTTTTTGCACAAACAATATTACTTCCGTTAGTTTCAAACTATTACATATTAATTAAATATCTAAAATCATAGAATCGACTTCTTTTCACTAAATCTAACATATCCATACATCAATGATTTTTTTTCCATTTACAAGACCTAAACTCAAAAGTGTGAATAAGTGCCAAATCATTTCAATAATTATTACAAGCATGGCAGCCTGCGCTTGCGCTGCAGTCATCTTCTTATTAGGGCTAAAAGTGCGTTACCTAAATTCTACTCCATCTCTAGGTAATTCATCAAAATAAAGCTAATATTCTACTCCTCCATCTCTAGATAATTCATCAAAATAAAATTAATATTAATTATTGTTTGAAATGTATGTTGATTATCTAAAAAAACATAGTACGTTGTGGTCTCTTGATTGCAATTGTTAAATAAATAGACTCGGGTAGGTGGAACATAAGGAAGGCCTAATTTTTTGTAGTCAAGGAGCATGTATTGTTGTCGTAGGAAAATTGAATTAGTTGATAGCATTTGCAAGAGCATATGTAATTCACACAATGCATCACAAAATGATTATACTTAGCATTGGCTAACTGTGCTTTTGGAAATGTGGAAATATACTAAACATAAGCAACTAATAGAAACCTCAATAAAAAAGAAGTCGAATGATAAATAAAAAAAAAACTTTTTATAAAATAAAAGATGATTTTTAAATTTAAGTATCAAATAATATAATCAACAAATAAATCCAGATTTACCTCAAAATGTTGCGGTGAGAAGTGAAAGCTCCCCACTTTAGGTTATGTCATCCTAAGGCGCTGCTAAATTAAATGGAAGGATCTTATCAACGTCCACCTGGAAATTTTAGGAAACAGAACAAAGTCCATGTGAAACCAATTCAGAGAAATGTTAGGGAAGAAGAAACTCATCCAAATAGAAATGAAGACGAAAGTAAAACAGAATTTAAATGTCAATAGTTTACACATGAATCAACCATTATTGCAGATACATTTATAACACCAATCCTTTAGAATTCCGGCAGAAGAGTTGAACCGGTAAATCCTAATATGCAGACACAATTAATATGTAATTAAAACACACTTAATCATAAATATAAAAATAGTAAATTACAAAAAAGGGGCAGCAGGAATAGTAAGGGAGGAAATTAATGGAGGGCCTTTTTAGTCACCCAAAAAATGTGAAAAGACCAAAAAAAGACACAAGAAAACACCACATTAATCGTCAATTTGGCCTTTAAGTAATTTCCATAATCACTAAAAAATAATATATATAGTATATATTGGCTTTCATTTATTTTCTTAGCCTTCGAAGGTAAGGGAGGAAAACCGTGAAAAGGGCCTGTTGTATAGTTACCAAAGTGCCCAACTATTTTGATTTCTAAGCTTAAATAAGGATTGGCCCATAATTTGTAGGCTGTACTGGGTCTAATAAATATATGGGTTTGTTTTAATTGTTTGACAATAAAACGATGCCGCTGGATCACCTTATGGAAAGTCCAAATTTCAAACCGATCCGACACGAAACAAACAGGTGAGTGGTGGAGTAACTGCGTGCGACTCAGCGGCGGCCAGAAGCACAAGCTCTCTGTATCCGACGGCTGACTGCTGACACACCCAAAATCCCTAGTTTTATAACAATCGTCGAATAATAAATAAATAAATATTATTATTACTTACTTAAAAATCTCTAATTTCGCAGAGCGTCAAATAAGTAAAAAAAAAAAAAAAGAAAAAAACCCAAATTGAAACCCTCTTTTGTTTTGCTTTGCAAACCCCAACCCCATAAAAATTAATTCGACTCGTCCCTCTTTCACCTGTTTTTTTGTTCCCTACTTTCCTCTTCTCGATCTTCTTCTTTCTCTAATCGCTCTCTTTCAATCCTATCATCATGGTACCTAATCAAGGGGGATTGCCCCAGCAAAATGGGAACCCCCTCCAGCCTGCCCAGATGCAGAATTTAGGTGTTGCTGGAGGCATGGGTAGTGCTGGCGTCGTTGGTGATGCAGGTCCTATGCATAATCCATTGAATATGGACCCTGACCTCATTAGAATACGTGAGCTCATGCGAGGAAAGATGTAAGAATTTAATAAGCAGTATTAGTGTATTATTACTGCATTAGTGCTGGCTGTTTAATACCAAGCTTGTTACTTTATTTGCATTTTATCATTTTCCTACATGTATCTGTGTTTGTTTGTGCATGTACATGATGTGCATGTCCTGCTAGATGCTCAGTTGCATGTTAGTAGCATTTTTTGTTGTTATAGATGCGGTAATTTTAGTTCTCATGTTTGTGAGTTCTATCTCATTGTTAATTAGACCTGCACGTGGATATAATATTCAGGTTCATTTATGTACTTCTACAAATCTCTGTTGAAGTTGGCACACAAAAAATAATGCAGTTGAAATTTCTTTAGGACTTGGGTTTCTATAATTCTCTTAAACTTAGTGATCTATGTTAAATACTATTGGTGCAACTCTAGTATGAATAAAGCGATCAAAAAGTGCTTTGCGTTAAAATAGTCTTGGATCTATCTGTGTAGGAAACTTATGAGCCTGTTGATAATGTTGATTCTCAATGATTTATATGTTGATGTGTGTAATTAAATAGTTGTATTAACAAATTCAAGAGGTAATTAGTTAATGCTATAGGCAAGGCTTCTGGTACAGGTGGTTAAAGAGCTCTCTTTCCGCCTCTCTATTTTCATAAGGGAAAACAAGCTAAGGGAATAAGCCCTGTTTACTCTTTCTTCTTAAGAGTCAACTCAGGCGGGAGAACATGCATGTAATGATCATTGTGATTTCACATGGATATGGGAATGACTATTTAAATCATAGGCAATAGAGAATTGTTTTTGATAGGCCATTTTATGTATCATGATCAGGCCATTTACAGGCATTTCATGTCCATTTCATGTCCAGCATGGAAATTTTTAAAACGCGGCACCCGCAGCAGCTAGTTACTGATGCATTAATGATCAAGTTGCGTGACTCTGCAAGACGGTTGGAAGAAGGTTTATTTAGGTGTGCTGCTTCAAAGGTTATTTCTCAAGTCTTATCTTATTAGCAAATCTGTATAGCTTGAATGATGTTTTTACCACAATTTATTGGTATACTTCATTAGTTAAGCAATGTTTCTTCTTCATATCCTCAGTTATTTTTATTGTTTTCAATTTATGTTATTTTCTTTCAGACTTTAGAAGCACTTTACTTTGCTTTTTTTCTGTTGAATTGTATTTATGTACTGCAACTTTCTATTTGTTTTCCCCCTTTTTTTTTTGCAATTCAAACGATAGATTATATAAAGTAAAGAAACAGTCAACATAGTTCGATTACAGAAAAGAAAACATTACTTAAACTAAAACAGACCGAGAAGATACTCTTCTAAAAACCCCTCTACCAACAACATAAGCCATTAAAAGAGGAGTAAGAGCTGGGAAAATTGAAGAGTAAATATTGGAGCACTTAGAACAAGAAGCTACTTTAGCTAAGTAATCAGCAACTGAATTGGCTTCTCTGTATATAAAGCTGAGTTTGATTGCCCTGAAACCATTCAGTAAGCCGCAGATGTCATTCTTCAGATTCCACAGATGATCTTGAACCTGTTGTTCCTCCCTAAGAATCCATAAAGAAACAATGGAATCAGTTTCAACAATTAAATTATGGATTCCAGAATCCAGTGCCAATTTCAAATCATATTTGATCGCTTGGAGTTCTGCAACAATATTAGTTGTGAATCCCAGGTAAAGGGAAAAGGCAGACATAAATTCTCCATTAGAGTTCCTGATAATTCCTCCACAACCAACTGAACCAGGATTTCCATAAGAAGATCCATCACAGTTAAGTTTGAAAAAAGCAGAGGGGGGAGGAGTCCATGCAATCGAAAGGGAGATATTCTTTGTAAAGTGCTTTGAAAGTGTAGGAGAGACTTCAGAAAAAGGTGTCAAAAAATATAAAGTTTTTTGAAGAAGTTGTTGTTCAGAAATCAGAGCCTTGTTAAAACGAGAGTCATTGCGGAAAGACCAAAGTTGCCACAGCCAAAAAGTAAACCAAATAGGGGAACGTATCCATTTAGAACCCAGGGGAAGGAATAAGCCCGAAGTATCCAAAGTTCTAATAGTAAGAGTCAGGTGAGAATATAAGGCATTCCGGATAATTGGGAAGTGTTTCCTGAAGATATTATATCTAGGGCAAACATTAACTATATGCTCAATATCTTCATTAAGGTTACATCCATGACAGTTAGGAAATGGAATAATGTTTCTATCATGGAGAAAAGAGGCAGTGGGCAGTCTCTGTCTCGCAAGTAACCAGACAAAAAACTTTATTTTTGGAAGAGTTTTAATTTTCCAGATTACACCCCAGGGAAGAACAGGTCTGGGAATTTTAGTTGTGGAGTTGATCAAGACTCTATATAGAGATGCAGTACTGAAATTCCCATTCTTATTAGGTGCCCAGACTATATTATCAAGTGTAGGAAACCAAGGAATTGGAAGACCAAGGATTTGTTCTAAGACAATATTAGGAAGAAATCTTAATACAGTAGTTAGGTTCCAACATTTATTATTCCAATCAATAAGATCATGAACTTTAATGTTAATTAGATTCTGAGGAATATCTTCAGTTAACAGATCTTTTAGAGGAATATTATTAAGCCAAGGATCCTTCCAGAAATTTATCATATTACCATCACCCAAAGACCATTTTAAATTGTTTCTGATAGAAGGGATACATTTCAGCAAACCTGACCAAAAGGAAGAACAACCTGCCTTTTTGGAAGCAGATAATATATCAGAAGTAGGAAATATTTATCCTTTAGGAGTAGAGCTATAAGACTATCTGGATTTTTAAATATTTTCCATACATTTTTAGCAAGTAAGGCCTGGTTGAATTCAGAGAGTGAGTGAATGTTCAGACCACCAAGATCATAAGGGAGGGTGCAATCTTTCCATTTGACATACGGGATTTTGTTCTTATCCTTGCAACTATTCCAAAGAAATTTCCTCATTATCATGTTGATATTTTTGATGATATTTTTTGGGAGAAGAAAAACCGACATTGTGTAAATTGGAACAGAAGAGATAACTGATATAATAAGAGTAAGTCTGCCGGACAAAAGATAAGTACTTGTTATACCAGGTATTAACAAGGGAGTTAATGTTAAAAATTATAGTTTGAAAAGTTGAGATTAAAGCTCTTCCTTTAAAAACTGGTAGTCCCAAGTACTTGTCTAGTGCAGAAGAAAAAGGGATATTAAAGAAGCGAGAAACTTGAAGTCTGGTTTCACTATCTGTATTAGGGGAAAAAATCATTGAACATTTAGAGTTGTTAATAGTTTGACCAGAGGCTCTACAAAAATTCAGTAGAATAGTTTTAAGAGAGGTAAGGCTTATAGGGTCAATCCTAGAGAAGATATAACAGTCATCAGCATAGCAAAGACTAGGGATTTGTGGACCATTTCTTGATGCTTTTAAAGCCTTAAATGAATTATTAAAAATAGCTTTTTGTAGGGCTCTATTAAGGAAGTCTGAGCAAAGGATAAAAATATAAGGAGATAATGGATCTCCCTGTCTAATTCCTCTGGTAGGTTTAATCACTTCAGAGATTTCATTATTGATGAGGATTTTAAAGGAGGAAGTAGTAATACATTCCATTATGTACCCGATCCAAATAGGAGGAAAGTCATAAGCTCTTAAGCAATCAACAATAAAATTCCATTCTAATTTGTCATAAGCTTTGGCATAATCAAGTTTGAGAGCCAAATAATTACAACTCCCTTTTTTCTTCTTATGGATAGAGTGAACTAATTCATGTGCCATAATAGTATTATCAGAGATGCTCCTATTGGGGATAAAAGCAGCTTGAAAGGGAGTAATAAGTTTTGAAATAAACTGTTTAAGTCTTTTAGTAATGATTGATGAAATGATTTTATAGATAGTATTACAAAGACTTATTGGTCTGAAATGGGAAATCTCTGAGGGGTCAGTTTTTTTTGGGATTAACACAAGGTATGTTTCATTAAGTTTTTTTAGAAGATGGCCAGAGTGGAAAAAACTTTTCACCAAAGCAGTCACCGAGTTCCCTATAATATCCCAGTACTTCTTAGAGAATGTAGCATTAAGGCCATCAGGACCCGGTGATTTGTTTGGACCCATTTTCCAAATAGTAGTTTTGATTTCTATTTCAGAAATAGGCTTGTTTAGCAAAGCTTTGTCCTGATCTGTTAGACAAGGGATATCCAGGTTCTGAAAATTAAAGGCTGTAGGATTGGAAGTAGAGAAAAGTTGTTTATAGTAGGAGACAAAAGATTGTTTGATGCTTTCTGAGTCCGAAATCCAATTATCATCAACTTTAATAGTTTGAATAAGATTGTATCGTCTTCTTTACTTAACCTTAGAGTGAAAGAATTTAGTATTTGCATCATTCTATTTGATGAATTTATCTTTAGCTCTTTGAAACCAATATATTTTATTAAGTTTTTCAAGTTCTTTAATGTTCTTAAGAACTTCTTGTTCTTCATTAATCAAAGGAGGATTAAGTTGATTATGATTGAAGGCAGTTTGAATATCTTTTAGTTTCACTTTAAGAAGGTTAATCTGGCTGTTGATATTACCAAAGACATTTTTCTGCCAGTCCTTAGATTTAAAAGCTAATTTTTGAGATTTCTGAGCAAAATCAAAACCAAAAGATCCTATTTTAGATTCTGACCATATTGAATTAACAATGTGTTTGTAGTCATTACGTTCAGCCCATTGGTTTTCAAATCTAAACCGTCTTTTACTAAATTTATTAATAGGATTTGAATCAATGAGGAGACATGCATGGTCAGAATGAATAGAAGGAATGACTTGAACAGAAGTGCGATTAAAGGATTGCAACCAACTATCATTGCATAAAGCCCTATCAAGTCTTCTTCTAATATGATCTTCTCCAATGTGTTTATTATTCCAGGTATGACAAGGCCCCGAGAATCCGAGGTCAAAAAGATTACTATCAGTTAAGCATCGATTAAATTTAAGCATTGAGCGAAAGGGAATATTAAAGTTGCTGACTTGTTCATGTGGTTCCAAAATACAATTAAAATCTCCAACAACTAACCAGGGGCCATTAATAGAAGAAGACAAAGTTGAGATTTGGTCCCATACCTGACTATGAAGATGAGGCTGGGGATATTGATAGACAGCAGTGAGAGTGAAAGGAGGTTCAGGAGCATGCGAGTGGAATTGAGCAGTTATCATACGTGATGAAGTTGCATGGCTATGGACACAGATGGAATTAGGGTCCCAAAGTAACCATATCCCCCCCGAATATCCGATAGGGTTAGCAACAATTTTGCCATGCAGAGGGATTTGAGAGATAATTCTATTAGCCCTTGAGTTTGATACTTTAGTTTCCATAAGAACCAGAATATGTGGAGAGTACCTATGGGTCAGACTGCTTAGTTCAGGGAGAAATTCTGCCCTACCTGCCCCTCTAACATTCCAAACTAGAACCCTCATGAAGGCAGGAGTTATTGATTGGGTTGGAGTCTCTGGACGGGCTCTGTTGGGAAGATTCATCACCATGGCATAGGCGTTTGGCCTCATGTTCAGTGGGTTAGGAAAATGCAACTCGTTTTCCCTTACCAACATCTTGAACAGATAGAGATGCTCTCTGATATGGAGAAGCAAGTCTCTTATAGCTTCGACACTTAGGTGGACCATCGGTGCCTGGACTGGCACTGTAAATAGGTGTGGGTGGAAGTGACGAGACTGGAATATGTACTCCCCGGGACCGGAGGTGAGCATTCGGTCTCTGTTTGGTGGGTTGGGGGCTATACTTTCTGGGAGGTTGAGATTTACGTTTTGGCCTTGTTGGATATTCAGATTTTGAAGAAGTTCCCTGAGTCGAGAAGGAGAGTGACTCAGAGCTTGGAGGAACATTTGAAAGGTCGAAATTGGGATTTCTGGTGGGATTGTTTGTGGGGGCTGTGTTGGAAGATTTTGGGCCGAGGATGATCTGGGAAGGGGGGCCATTGCCCTCGGAGGAGGGCTGTTCAGGTCGAGTGGAGGGGCAGAGTTGCTTCGAATTCGATTGTTTTGAGGGGAGACCATCTTGCGAGAATTCCACAAGGGCTGTGTTAGGGGAGGTGGTTTGAGGGATAGAGGTAACAGAAGAAGAAGAAGTTATGATACACCAATAAAGGCAATCAATAAAGCATTAAGAACAATAAATACACCAAGCATAAAGTTATGATTACTAATTATTCATGAAAGCATAAAAGATCAATACTAATCCCAATTTAATACATCAATTACTAATTATTCATTGAAAATATCAAATCATACTAACAATTAGATTCAATTACTAACTATTCACCAAATCTAATCTAGCAAAGATCATTTAATCAATCCAATTAGACTCCGGATTCCAATCAAAATCAATTAATTAAACTATCAATAAATTCAGGTTTAGCAAGAAAACTTATATAAACCAATTGAACAATTGAATTAACCTAATCAATCATACACAAGATTAAAAAGCCATATCAAGCATGCATAATATAAAGAGATTATCATCAATTCATTAACTTTGATTGATAAAGAAAATAAATACAAGATCTCATCATAGGTGTAAAATAATCAATTCATAACTTAAGGGTTCTAAGGGAAACGTATTAAAAAGAACCACTCCACTCACTTAATTGAGAGTACTAAAGTCGACATACTAACAAGGTAAGAGGAACCAAGCAAATCGACAAGGGTTGGAAACCCTAGAGGAGTCAATGGCTTGAGGAGAGAATTCTCCAACTCTAAGAGTGTGTTTGGATGAGGATATTCAATAGGGTGATTCATTTTTTTAAATCTTAAATTTGAAAAACTTGGTTTGGCAAAATTATAGTTGGGTTTTTAAAAATCTTAGGAAATTGGAGAGAGATTTTTAGATGGCCCAAAACCTCACTCCAAAGTCCATGTAATATGGTGTCTTTTTAAAAATCTTCTTCTTTTTATCTTAACCACCACACTAACTAACTTTCCTTTTTTATAAAATTTTTATATTTTTTAACTTAAATGATAAAAATGTATTTTTAAAAGATGTGTTTTCACTTCTAAATTTTATTAAAATTATAACATTATTACAAATCCAATGATATCCATATTGCATATTTTTATTCTTCTAATGTTATTTTATATAATTAAATATATTATTTTATCAAAAAATTCTGAATATCTCAAAATCTCCTCCTGAAAATCTTCATCTAAACTAAGATTTTTAAAAGCTAGCATTTCAAAATGATGCATTTCAAAATTCTTTCTTTTTAAAAATCTCTGAAATTTTAAGAATTTCTCATCCAAACACACTCTAATATTCAAGGGGTGTTCTTTGGTTAGGGATTTTTTAAAATCCAAAATTAAAAAACTTAGTTTGGTAAAAAAATAGGGAAATTTTTGAATATCTTAGGATTTTGAAGAGGGATTTCTGGAGGGCCCAATACCTCATTCCAAAACCAGTCTTTTGTAAATCCCTTATGTTTTATAGTTAACTATTCACATTAATTACGTTTCCTATCTTTATTCAACTTTTATATTTTTTTAATTTCAATTAAATATCTCTTTTTAAAAATATTTGTATATATTAATTTTGTTATTAATAAATTTTATACTTTTTTACAAATCTAATGACAACCATATTGCATATTTTTATATTCTCAACATTATTTTTTTAATAATTGATTTTTTTTTTATCTTTTGAAAATTCCAAATACTCCAAAAAAATTTTTATCCAAAACTAAATAATCATGACAACCATCACTTTGAAATGATGCATTTTAAAAATGCTTCATTTCTAAATTTTTATAAACTTTTGAAAATCTCCATCCAAACACAATAAGTCTCCTTGCAATTACAAATTATGAGAGCTACAGTGTGTTTGGATAATTTTCTTGGAGGATCAGTAAAGGCCAGGAAAGGATGGGAAAGGAAGGACTCTTGAAGGAAAGGATGGGAAGGACCAATTCCTGTTTGGATTGGATAAAATTGATGAGGGAATGGAAGGGAAGGACCATCTAACATTCCTTGTTTGGATTCACTATGTAAAGGAAAGGACAGACCACATTTGTAAAGAAAATAGGAGTAATTTAATAAATTAGATTAGGGTAATTTAGACTTTTGATAAAAAAAAGCTTTTCTCCAATTTTCTCTCTCCGTTAATTGGAGTACCAAGGAAATTGGAAATATAAGAATCAAGAAGGACCAAAATTGGTCCTCCAAAACCCATGGACCAAATCTAATATCCAATCCAAACATGGATCATTAACCAAAAAGACGTCCCGTCCCGTCCTATCCCATCCCGTCCCTTACTGGTCCCCCAATACAAACACACTGTTAGGATCTTCTAAAGCTAAGGGTTTCTATTTATAGGGAAACTAGGACACATCATACCCTTACAAGACTGAATAACAGCCCTTAGATAGGTGGGCTAAAGGGGCATGATAGACAACTAAAGACTCAATCCTAATCTAACTAGGAATTGCACAATTTGATCTCCAAGGCTTAAGCTTTCATTAGTTGTACCTTTAATTCAGATCCAACATGACCAATAGGAAGATTCCATGTTATCAAATCCAGCTGATCATCACACGTTGTAAGCTCCAAGTCGATTTAAGGCTTCTTCAAATCGGGTTAGGAATGTAGTCAAATCTGTCCAGAAATCTTCAAGCGAAATATCGACATTCTTATCAGTAGAATTGGACTTTGAACAAGTCATGAAAGTTGTCTTGAAGTTAATTTTCTAACGCAATTTGAATCGTATTTTTCCGAGCTCTGAATCAAAAGATATATAATTTTTCTATTGAAATTGCGCTTGTGAAATCATAGTCAAAAGTTGACTTTGAATTATGACATCATCAAAATTATATGAATTACTGCATCATAATTACTAATTGGATATGAAAACATATAATTGGGCCATAGATCATTATTTTCGGGCTTCGAAACTTCAGATTGGGCAATTTGGGTAAAAATGGGCTGAAATTAGTAGTTTCTCCAAATTAGATCAAAATCGCTCCAAATCTTAATCTTTGTAAACAATGGTTGTAAATGAGTCTGAAAACACAAAAAAATGAGAAATATGAGGGTAAAATGATACTTACGACTATTAGAATAAGGCAAAATCTCATAGAAAATAAGCTCTAAATTAGGTCTTATCATTCGCTCATTGGTATGTTATAGATTTTTTTCTAGTGCTTTTACGTTACAAAAATACTTTATGTAGAATATTTAAATATATGTTCTTTTAAGTTGTCGCATTTTAGTGATGGCAATTTCGTAAATAAGTTAAAGTTTTGAAATTTAGTTAAAAATTAATATTAATTATTCTGATTTATTAGGAAATGGTTTAATTAGCTACAAAATAATTGAATTAACTATTTAATGATTATATAAACTTTGGAGTTGTTAAAAATTGACATTTTAACCTTCTAAAAATTTCCTATTCAGGTTTTTTCTATTAAAGGTTTTAATGAGACACCGTTCTTCCCCAATTTAGTTTCCCTCATAATAAAATCTTTCTGCTGTTAAAAAAAAATCCTATTCAAATGAAGAATATTCTTATCCAAACACAATCTTAATGAATATGTATATGTATATACACGTACACATGGCTGAGAATATTCTTATCACATGTATATATATATATACGTAGACATGGCTGAGAATAACCCATTACATTACATTACCTGAGTATATAGTATACCTAAGCACGAAAGTAAACAGAGCTAGCGAACCAGAAGAGAAATAAAATAATGGCTGACAATGACAAGGCAACAGCAGCAAGTAGCAGCGGTACAAATAGATGGTCACTTCATGGCATGACTGCAATTGTTACCGGTGGAACTAAAGGAATCGGGTTTGAACTCCTTTTCTCTCTCTATATTAATTGTCAAAACTGAAGGTTTTCATATATATGTTGGTATTGCAATGTGCAGTTATGCCATTGTGGAGGAATTAACAGGTTTTGGAGCAAGAGTACACACATGTTGCAGAACCCAAACTGACCTCAACAAATGCTTATTTGAGTGGCAAGCCAAGGGTTTCCAGATTACAGGTTCAGTTTGTGATGTATCTTCACAAGATCAAAGAGAGAAGCTAATGAGCACTGTCTCCTCTGAATTTGGTGGAAAACTCAACATTCTCGTAAGTGAAGACATCTTTCTTAATTTCTTCGTTTTTGTTTAATGAGAAATCGGTGGTTCAAAGTATAAACTGTAACTATATGGCCAAAGCTGCTGTGTGTGGCTCTAGATTAATAATGTGGGAACAAACGTTCCGAAGCCAACTCCAAGCTTCACAAAAGAAGACTTGTCATTGATCATGGGGACCAATTTTGAGTCAGCTTATAACATGTGTCAGCTTGCATACCCTCTTTTGAAAGCTTCAGGGGCTGGAAGCATTGTTTTCATATCTTCCATCTCTGGTGTGGTAACACTAAACACCGAATCTATCTATGGAGCAACCAAAGGTACTTTTTTTTGGTTTGGTCATGCCCAGCCAAATGAAATAATTAATCCAATATATATTGCATTATTATAATCTTAATGAAATAATAATTAATTTCCATTCTTTTCACTTTCAGGAGCCATGAATCATTTTGCAAAATACTTGGCATGTGAGTGGGCAAAGGACAATATAAGGGTCAACTCTGTTGCACCCGGGGTCATCCGAACTCCTCTTGCTGAACCTGTAAAACAAAATTTGTTTATCACTCTAATTATTCTTCATAGTTATATTTAAACACCTTTGAAATGTCTCACTGTTTTCCGTCTCTGTTGAATTGGTTGCAGTACAATGAAATTTGCTCAGAGGCAATCAAGTCTAGAACTCCGATGGGACGCACTGGAGAGCCAGAGGAAGTGTCATCCTTGGTGGGATTCCTGTGCTTACCAGCAGCTTCTTATATAACAGGGCAGACTATTTGCATTGATGGGGGCATGGCAGGGAATGCTTTCTTCTTCCCTCAAACATTATTGGAAAACAACATATAGCCCATTTCCCTAGCTTCCTTAAAATGATGCATCAAACTTTGGCCAAATATTATAAATAATGACAATAGTGTTGTAAACGTAATTTGTCAGTAATTGTACCAACAAATTAAAAATTACTCTGTTTTCAAGGATGATTACGTTTTTGTTTACCAGCGTGGGTTGGTATGACTTGTGTACATTATTTGCAGCAAATCTTTATGTTAAGTGATACGAGCTTGAATCCCTGCATATCTTATATATTATATGGGATAGGAACACATATTTAAAAGGAGTGTTAATTCTATTAGGATCATCCTAAAAATGGGTGGTTTTAGGATTCCACTAAGATGGTGCCACTTAATCAAATCTAATCAAATTTGAATCATCATCAAATCCTGATTTACACCTTATCACACCTAATTAAATTTTTATTAATTACTTAACCTTAGTTAAAATTGAATAATTTTTTTTAAAAATTCTATTTGTAACTTACTTCTTTTTTTTTACTTGCATCGTGACTTTTTTTGATAAATTTTTTTAATGAGGTTAAGTAATTAATAAAAATTTAATTAGGTGTGGTAGGGTGTAAATTAGGATTTGATGATGATTCAAATTTGATAAGATTTGATTAGATGACACTATCCTAGTGGAATCCTAAAACCACCCCTTTTTAGGATGATCCTAATAGAATTTAATACTCTAAAAGAAGTGAACATAAAGCCAAGCCTAAATTTATTTATGAATGATTAATTGATGCAATTGTGGTCATAAATTCAACTAAACTCCAGATTAAGTCACCATGGAACAAAATTAACTAGACTTGACTGGGCTATGTTAAACAGCTTAGCCTCAATTACATTGAGATCGAATCTGACTCTTCAAATTCGGCGTAGGCCATTAAACAGGGAGTTAATGAGAACCATGCACTCTTTCCCCTCACTCATGAAACCAAATTAATGCTCAGGGACAACTGGACTTGGAAGATCTCTCACATCCCAAGGGAGAAGAACATGGCAGCCGATTGGATAGCAAAGTGGAGCTGTGACCAGCCAAGGGGCCTGCAACTCCTCAGCAGACCGCCTAATGAACTTAAACCCATTCTTAGAGCTGACTCTTTAGGGGTTAGCCACCCAAGAATTGTAATGTAATTTTGGGCCTTGGGCCCCGGTTCCCACCAAAAAAAAAGAGACTAGACTTGACTATAATGCTGAATTGACAATCATCGGCCAGATCAGCTCGAGTTTGCTGCGCTTTTGCAAATGACAATGAAAACCAAGGCACATTGACCTAATAATTGTAACCAAAATACTGCAGAGGACCTAAAGGCAACATTTTATTTCAATGGTTGAATCACTCGTATCTTTGCAATCCCATGTATGGAAGGTACCCTTCGAAGCTGGATGAGCAGCAGCCATAGTCCTTCTTGCTATTTACTAGACAACAATACATCAATCTGCAAAAAGGCAAATTTGCTAAACAAAGCATAGATTAAAGTTTTTTACATTGATGATAAAGTTTGAATCTGATCCGATATAAACTATTATCAACATCTAATAGCAGAAATCCCAGCACTCTGAACCCTAAACCTCAAAACACACCAATCAAACAGGTCATTGAGCATCATGCATCACCAAAAGATGATAAAGATGACCATGTAGATGCAGCGAAAAGAAAGGATGTTGCAAATGTAACTCATTTCATACAGCACTCAGAGACGGAGACAACAAGTTAGCTTCAAAAATATAACTGACAACAAAATCGACAAGGTAGATGTTAGAGATTATTAATCAAACCATAGTTAGGCAGTTTTAGTTAATTAAGGTTAGAGGATTGGTTAAGTTTGTTATGAGTTAGTTAGCATATTAGTTAGTTAGTTAAACTTTAGTTTGTATATATAGTCAGCTATACTCTGTAATTTCTTAAGATTTCTTATTCATTTTCTTCATTCTTTGTAAACTTGATATGGTATCAGAGGACTTAGAGAGTTTTCTCTCACTTTTCCGCAACTTTTCTTAACTCTTTTCTTTTCCATTTTTCTCAAGAAACTCTTTGTTTCTTTCTTTCTGGTAATTTTCCAGTTTTTTAGCTTTGCTTCCATGGCTGATTCAGTCAACAATACTTCTTCTACTCCTCTTTCTTCTGGATCTGCTGTCAGACCAGAAGATCAGCCATCAAGCTCTTACTATCTTCATCCTAATGAGAACCCCACTCTGGTTCTCATTTCTTCTGTTCTTATTGGCCCAAACTTCCATCAATAGCAGAAAGCAATGAAAATGGCGCTTCTTACCAAGAATAAGCTTCGATTTGTGGATGGGTCTATCCGTACTCCAGCAAGAACTGATCCTCTCTTCTCTGCTTGGGAAAGAAACAACAATCTCGTTATCTCTTGGTTAGTTCATTTTGTTTCTCCCTCTATTGCACAGTCTATAATCTGGATTGAATCTGCGATAGATATTTGGAATGATCTCAAGTGTCATAACGTGCAAATCGCGAGATCTGAGCGCTAGACTCATTTGGAAAGGAGTCGCCACCAATCTTTTTTTATCTAGGTGTAATTGGCCACCTAAATTTGATTAACCATTTTAATGTCTCCTTAATTTTGAATTAAGTTCATTAATAATGATTAACCAATGGTCTTCATTACCAAATTTTAGGGTTCGGGAGTTCAATTACGTGTAGGGAAGGTATTAGCACCCCTACAACGCCTGTCAAAAAGACAGTACCATTTAAATTAAAGATTAACCTTTTAGCCTTAATAATTACTTTTGATCCTTTAAATTCATAATTGTTCATTTTTCTCATTTAATAAAATTGTCTTCACTTTCCTCACATTTTGACAAAAATTTTGAGACAATTATCCTCAAGAGTATTCAAGAAATTTTAAATTTCTCGAAAAGGCTCCGTCATCGGAATTTAAATTGTTACCCTTATTTTGATATACTTCTTAAATGTTTATATTGATTGAATTAAATGATTGATTACAAAGTTACAAGGAACTACCACTTGTACATCCCTTGGATTATTCTTATTTATAGATTGATTACAATTCAATTATTTTATTTTTGATGACTACTTTTAAATTTTTATTATTATTATATGATCTCCCATCAAA